>BMAO01024348.1:0-34755 GCA_019973975.1 Trichonephila clavata | reverse complement strand
TAGTACACTAAAAATTTAACTAGTCAAAACAAAATTTATGTATAAGAGATGGCTGTTTTTAGAATTTGTACATCAACAAATCTTGAAAATAAATATTTTCGACTTATTAAATAGTAATTACTGTTGCTGACAACCATATAATATTATTTTGTCAAGAAAACAAAAATCAATATTGTCGACTCCAGTTCGAGTTGATCATCAAATTTAGACTATGAACTATCTCTCTCAGAATTATAAACCTATTTATCTTAAAATATATCTGCGTTAAATTTTCAGATAGCGCAAAACTAAACAAAAATATTAAAATCAAATAACGAATTCGACTCAGCGTCATTTTCAAATGATCGTTTCGAAAATAAAAAATATCTAAAAATATAACAGATTTTTCTAAAATCTAAATAATAAAATTGTTGTTAGGTCGAAATTTTTGTCCTCTCTATGTAAAATTCTTTTTAGTGATATTGATCAGCAAATTACATAAGTGACATAGTTTTAAAATAATTTAAATCATGGCTAGTACTCGATAAAAAGGTAATATAGAGCAATAGCATAAAGGAAAAAGTTCGTGAGTGTTTGTGTCATCGTTCACGACTACATTCATCCATTTTATGACCTCCATATTCGAAAAAAATGTTTAACGATATAGCAATTTTTCTTAAAGTTTTTATTAGAGAATGATTAAAAAAAAATTTTTTTTTAGAAGTACGCGAGGAATTTTTAAATGAGGAGGGGGCATCAGAACTCGAACCAGTGACTCAACAACTATGGACACGAGTTCGTGACCATGACCCCGAAACTACTGTTACCACATGTCATAAATGGCACTCAACGTATTCAAGTATAAAATATTAAGATTTGAACTAATAAAGTGTTTTCATAAATGCACACACGCACTCACACACACGCACACACACACATACATATCATGTATATATACCGTAATTTCGCACGTATAGTCCGCACCATCGTATAGTCCGCAGACACGATTTTATATAAAAAAAATTTCAAAAATCGTCAGATAGTCCGGACCACCGGATAGTCCGCGGACTATACGTCCGAAATTACGTTATTTTAATACGGCAATGTTAATGTATTTTAGAAACAAAGAACTAAGTATAAATAGAAAAAAAGTACTTCCTTACTAATATACCTTCAGAAATAAAACGCTAAATACAAATAAAAAACAGTGCTTACTAATTAATCATATATTAATTAATCACACATTCTACTACCATTAACGAAAACCTTCCAAGTCCGATTAATCGGTATCAGAATTAAACAGTTCTAATATATTTTCGGGAAGAGTGTCCGAAAGTTCATTTTCAGCGTCACTATCTTCACTGTCAGTGATTTCCTCGCTTTCACTAACAATCCCGGCTTTTATAAATCCCGATCATCGGCAGTTCACGACAGCGTGTTTTTTAAATTTCAATGATTTTAACCGTGAACAACCAGCGTATTATCCGCACTGGTGGATAGTCCGCAGCTTCAAAAATTCGCATTTTAAACACAGATAGTCCGCGGACTATACGCGCGAAATTACGGTAGACGCACACATATATACATACACGCACGCACGCACACATACACACACGCACATACACACATACACACTCATACATACGCGCACGCACATACTCAAACGGAAATCAAATGCCTCGTTTTTAGCTAATTGCTTTTGTGTGAATCATTATAGGTTTAATTTTCAGTTATATCTGATTTCTTTCCTGTTGTATATAGGTGTGGTAGCTTAGCACTAGAGCTAACAAATTTTTTGGTCGATGATTCACGAGTCAAAATTACGAGGTCCGTTGCCAATAGCACACGTGTTGCGTTATAGTCCGACTTTATCACTCATTCACGAGTCGAATCGCGGATCGAGATCAAATTCGGCCAAAACAATCACATAGCTGAATATGTTTCTCTTTTTGTTAAATGTGATATAGAAGGAAGAATGATGCGTCAGATCAGATGTCCTTGTCGTTTGACAACGGCTCTAAAGATGAGTTCAATCACATCTCACGTTCCCTGATAGGCAGTTGAATACACTGATTAAAACACATGTGTACAGTTTATGTTAACAATAAACTGGGATTTATATATATTGAAAAAGAAACATTTTACTCTTCGAAAATTCATATAAATTTGTGAAGAGAATAATATATGAAAGAAATCGCTTCTACGAACAAATATTTTTATGTATCGTACATAAAAAAACGAAATTTGAGTTATGAAATTGAACCAATTATAATTATGTAATTTGTCGTAGTCTCCCACTACCCCTTTGCATATTATCTATGTTAGGATATGTAGTATTCATCATTAAAGACTACTCAAATAATAAATCACTTATTTATTATTTCTTTAAGACACAATTATACAATTAATAATCAACTTTAAGAACAATAAATTATCATGGAGTATTATCAGCATTCAATTATGGACGACGGAATACTAACTGATATCACGAGGGGAAATAACACGTACAATCAAACTACACATTTAAATTTAAGCCACAAAAGTTACAGACCTGAAATCTTCTTCAGTAGGAACCTGGAACAAGTAGAATTTATAAAGTGGCTGTAATCTAGGATATCTTCAATAACTTCTGATCCGCCCTAAATAATCTTCAAATTTCACTTTATTAAGCTAGACGGATAAAAAACACCTTCTTGGACAACGACGTAGTTTACTTTTTAATCTCAAACACGGAGTTCTACTCTATCAAACCGCTTAGTCATCCTCTTTCAAACCGCTTAGTCATTCCTTTCTTCATTTCATTTCTCCCTTTTATATCTCTTTCGAACTCGCTAAACACGAAACTATCTTATTTGCATAAGTCACACTTCCAGCTCTCAGTGGGGATTGGTCAAAATAAATACAATTTAAAAGTTTATAAGAGAAGGTTAGTGAAACGCGTAAGCACCCGTCACAACCCCCCTCCGAGAAAAAAAGCGTGACTTATTGACGGTCTAAACGACCTGCAAGAATTCGCTTAATTTACCTAACATCTGAAAAACACTGAACCTGCACAAATTTTAACTACTCTAGAATGCCTGAACTTGTAAAAAGTTAACTCACGAACTTTATAACGCCTGAAAATACTAAACTTGTAGAAAGTTTTAACTCACGAACTTTATAATGCCTGAAAACACTGAATTAGCAGAAAATTTTAACTCTAAGTTAGAAACTTTAATTAAACTAGCACACAGAAATGACTACTCAAAAGGGTACTCCACTCTTATTTATTTATCTTTCACAATATTAGGTTCCCTACAGTGCATCCCATTCGGGCGAAGATCAGGGGAAAACCTTTCAAGGAAAAAACCCTGATCATGCACTTTACTTAAGTGCTAATAAATACAAAAAATTTTTATACAATATCTTCATACGACATCAAACTTTCATCACATCACTATGTTCAGGGACTGCTGCCCTGAAAGGAAACCTTGTCAATTTTTTCTAAAACATGACATTAAATGCACAGAACTTTTATACAACTTCCTTATTGACATAAAATATGGCATACATTATATTATATATATATAGTTTAGTAACAAAATAACCCTTATCTGGTTTCATTTTCAAAAATTCCCAATCAATCGCGCTGCGCTGTTAATGTTTTTTTGTTAGTATTCCTAATTACGCCGCGCCCAGAAACCAGACATTACTTATACATCTTAATAATTACACACAAAATATATACATTTTACATAGAATATATTACAACAAACAATACAAGTAATCTCACATATAAAGCCACGTCTTTAATGTGTAGCAAAACAATTGCAATTCAACAAATGTTTTTCCACAATTTGGAAAAAAAATTAATACAAAAGTCTTTTCAACCGATATGAAAATGCACACAACTCAGTGACACTTTTGTACGTTAACTTTACAAAAAATTAGACTAGCCCACATGGAAAATACTCCGAACTGTCTGTCAGAGGAAAAATAAACAAATTAGAATTATACAACCTGACTAGTCTTTAGATCCAATCTGCATAGGCTTTGTCTCCTACCATGGCTTCTGTGCTGGATGACCTTGTCCTAGGGTTGTCCACTCTGCGCTCCAACTTTCTGGGTCCCTTCTTCCATCGAGTCCGTTGAAGTTGATATGCTCCTGCTGAGGCGTTGTTTCCTTCTGTGAGAACTGGAACTTGGCTGTTGTCCACTCGACGTCGGCTCCGAAGATTGTATGGACAGCTCCTTTCCTGATGAGGTCTGTTATACTTGAATCTGTGGGATGGTCCTGGAACTACTCTTTCAGAACTATTTTCTTCCACCTTTCTATAACGCTTCCTGGAGGGACGAGAGGACATTGACGAGGAAATCTTTTTTTTCTCACGATCTGCTTGGGCCTCTGGTCTCTTTTTCCGTACATTGTCCATCCATGAGTCAGGCCTTCCTCTTTTCTCTCTCTCAGCACATACAGGTCTTTTTTTCCTGAAATTATACGCGTTATCCCCCGAAGAAACAGTAGATTCCGTCCGTCCACGTTTTTTTCTCACCTCTACTCCATCGCGTCTATTCGCAACTATATCTCTGCTACCATTTACATTTCCTGATTTCGATCCTTTACGACCACCCCTATCATTCTCCGATTGCACCAATGACGACTGCGCATCATCTGACCTGATTGATGTCACTGCACCATGATTACTACTAGTGTTACTTTCCGACTCGGCAACACTGTCTTCTCTTTGATAGTAAATTCTCACCTGGTCAACATTAACCGTTATTCTTTTACCCAATTTTAATATTACTAAATTATTATTATTTTTTACACTCAGAACTTTATATGGGCCTTCAAACCTTGGCATAAATTTACCTACTATTTTTTTACATTTTGAACTTAACGGGTGAGTTTGAACTAATACTAGATCACCAACTTTCACATTATTTTCACGCCTCTTTTTATTATAATATTTCGCCCACTTCTCTTGCTGGCGCTTTGTATGAACTCTAGCTTCCTCAAACAACCTTTCTATGTTCCCACAAACTAAATCTGATCCATCCGTTACCATAACTAATTTCTGAAAAGGAGTGATTAAATTTCGACCTAAAAATAATTCCGCCGGTGTTTTACCCGTTGTCTCATGTACTGCTGTCCTAATTGCATAACCGAACTCTTGCAGAAATTGATCCCAGTTAGTGTGATTATCCGCGACAAAACTCGAAATCATTTTTAAAAGAGTGCGATTGACTCGTTCTGTTTGATTAGCTTGTGGACGATATACCACAGTTTTAACGTGTTTTATGTGCAATCTGCGACACACTTGCTCGAAAACTTCGGATATCATTTGGGGACCATTGTCGGTGACTAACTTTACAGGAGCTCCATAACGCGCAATATAATTCTCAAAAAATGCATTGGCAATTGCTTTAGCCGAAGCTTTCCTTAAGGGAACTATTTCAACCCATTTAGAAAAATTATCGGTAATTACTAAAATAAATCTATAGCGTTCTGGACTAGTTGCAGGGTATGGGCCTAACAAATCTAAAGACACGATTTCATTCGGAAAATTCGTTATTATGGGAATTAATTGACCAGCTGGTAATCCGTTTTTATAATTGACTTTTTGGCATTGGTCGCAGGTTGCTACATATTTATAAATGTATTTCCTCATGTACGGAAAATAACACGCGTCCTTTAATTTTAAGTAGGTTTTCTTTTTGCCTAGATGACCTGCCATAGGCGAGTCATGAAATTCTCGCATAACATCTTTACGTAAAGTTTTAGGTATAAATACCCTTAACTCACCTAGTGTGGTTGTATACTTTGCATAATATAGCAAACCGTCAACGATTTTAAAGTCATTGGACCAATTTCTGCAGATCGATTCATTAACAGAACTATCGTCCGGATTTTCCAAAAACTTCATAATGTGACCTAGCTCCGGCAAAACTCTAAATCCTGCACCTGCTCTTAATTCCGGTATTTCGTTTGGGCGCCAGAGTCGTAGTCTCCCACTACCCCTTTGCATATTATCTATGTTAGGATATGTAGTATTCATCATTAAGACTACTCAAATAATAAATCACTTATTTATTATTTCTTTAAGACACAATTATACAATTAATAATCAACTTTAAGAACAATAAATTATCATGGAGTATTATCAGCATTCAATTATGGACGACGGAATACTAACTGATATCACGAGGGGAAATAACACGTACAATCAAACTACACATTTAAATTTAAGCCACAAAAGTTACAGACCTGAAATCTTCTTCAGTAGGAAGCTGGAACAAGTAGAATTTATAAAGTGGCTGTAATCTAGTATATCTTCAATAACTTCTGATCCGCCTTAAATAATCTTCAAATTTCACTTTATTAAGCTAGACGGATAAAAAACACCTTCTTGGACAACGACGTAGTTTACTTTTTAATCTCAAACACGGAGTTCTACTCTATCAAACCGCTTAGTCATCCTCTTTCAAACCGCTTAGTCATTCCTTTCTTCATTTCATTTCTCCCTTTTATATCTCTTTCGAACTCGCTAAACACGAAACTATCTTATTTGCATAAGTCACACTTCCAGCTCTCAGTGGGGATTGGTCAAAATAAATACAATTTAAAAAGTTTATAAGAGAAGGTTAGTGAAACGCGTAAGCACCCGTCACAAATTGTTAGAGACTGGAGTTCTAATTTTTAAAATAAATTTCTCGCCTTCTGAAGCATTTACTATTTTTTTTGACGGGAGGGAAATAAACTTGCTTCGAAAATTAAAGGTTTAACTGCTTAGAACTATTTTTTTTGTCTTCGTTCCCAATGAAACTTGTTCTACTTCACGCGCCAGTTAATTTTCTTTCATTCAATATATTTAAATTAAAATTTAAAAAATGATTGTATTTAAGTCATTTCATTTTAACAATAGAAATGAATAGAAGCAGATATAAAAGAAGCGGGATAGTTAAATTTTAAAAAAAATATAGATTCTTAAACTAGAAGTGACACATATTAACAAACATTAAGTTGAACAAATCCCATTTGACACCGTTTGAAGAACTTTATTTAATGCTTTTTTCTAAAGGCATTTTTTCCCCTCAAAGGATTATTAAAATGTAACGAAAACACTCTAAATACACTATTTTATAACTTCAAAAAAGGAAGGTTAGCAAAAACAATTTGATCATTCTGAAATCTTTTACGAAAAATCCTTTAAATGATTAAATATTCAAGGGCAATAAATGTTAGTAACATAAGTTTCTATAAGGCAGTTAGCAATGTATAAAACGTGGAACTACTGAGGAAGATTGATCTTTTTTTGTCGGCGTACATTTCCTTGCTGAACATATTAATAATGCCATTACGATGTTGTCGAAGACTTTGTACTTGTTGTATGATTTTGAAAGTGGTTACATCATTAGAAAGCGTGAAACTGGTTGGTCATAACAAGCAATAGTTTGTCACTAGCGCCGTACGGCTATAAAGGACTGAAGGACTAGCCCACTCACCGACGGAAGGACTAGCTCTTTTAGTGAGAGGGCGCAACAGGAATGCTAAGTTCAGTTAGTGCCGAATGGCAACATGTAGTAGAAGAGAGAACAAAAGCGAGATGAGAATTTAGGAATGTATAGTTTTAAGAATTTAAATATTTTTTAGTGTTTTTTTAAATGTATGTAACGTTATGTGCTGTGAAATAGGTGTGAGAAAATAATAAACCAATTTTGGTTTAAAACTGCCTCTTCACTGGGAAGATAACCATACGCTACCACTATTCACACCATGTTACACGGTCAAGATAGTGAAAAGGTGCTTGCAGCAATGGTTGCTATAAGTAATTCCTCAGCTGATCAAGGCTCTTGGAGGCTAAAGTACATAAATGTGAGGCAAAATCTGACGATTGTGCAATGCGTCCAAATCGCTACACATCTCACTGTCCACTATCTAATATGTTGCAGCCTCTACCATATCTAATGCTATCGTTAACATGGCGATTGGTCGTAGCGGAATTACCCTCACAGTGGCCTTTAAATGTCTACCACTAAACCCACAAGATCGGCAGAGTCGTTTAGAGTGGTGCCGTAGCCGATCATCATGGCTGCCAGCAAGTGACATCACATAACGTTTGACAAAGAATCCTATTTCAGTCTTGGAGTAGATAACCGTAGGATCCGTGTGTGTCAGCGATACCAATCAGTCTTTGTTTTACAGCCATCACACTTGGTGAGTTGAAGTGAAGTACTTACCTCTTATATTATTAGGTCCCCTTTTGTCTCCGGCATAAAGTTTTAAAACTCAAAGATTTACAGATGCATCTTGTGGGCAGTTTCATTATCCTGATTTTAACATACAATGTACAACTGCTAGCCATTAATTCATTCTACGGCTATGAATTTTAATCATTTCATCTGTATACATATTTATACATGTTGAATTTTATGCAGTGAAATACGTTTAATGCGACTACGCTTAAGACGAAATATTGGTTTACACGAAATAATACAACGGTTACAAAAAACTACTATGTATTTTTCATGCATTTTTTCTCTTAACACGAAACGAAAATCGCTTAACACGAAAAGATTTTTCTTTTGAGAATGAACAAAATGTGGAAAATACCGGCCGGATTGGGTTGTCCTATCGTATCATCGGAAGAATTCATTGCAGTACAGGATGACACACAACGTGTGTACAACCCCAATTAAGGCAGACAAATACATTTTGGAGTTTGTTCAAAGCTCAAAAAATATCATTGATGTAGATTCCGACAATGAAAATGAAACGAATAAAGCAGCTCTTATTCCCACGTCATCCGAAATTGGAACATCATGAAAAGTATGATCAGTTATTTAGACGCACATTCTCCACAATGCAAAAGAAAATATAAGGTTATTTTCCAAAATTTCAATAAAAATGTTTTATTCTTCGAAAGACTTTAAAATTTTGTATTAAATTTCCTTAAATTCTTGTGAATATTTTTGTTTTATTGATTTTTATTAAATACAGGCGTATATACATTTCTATGTAAATAAAAAGCCAAATTTTGTTGGTATGTTTATTTTTCAATATCCTATAAAACGAAAAAATATTTCAGCCCCTTCAGTTTTGTGTTAAGCTATTTTCATTTTATATGTTTAAGGTATCCGACTACCTTAAAATTGTGAATTTTGCCAAAAATGGACACATTTTTTTTACACTTTTGTTTTTTGACCATCTTATTAGCTTTATAAAAATACCAAGTTTATTATTTTCCGTTCCCTAGAACAAAAACCACAAGTGTTTTAGTGAAAACAGATGCCATTACTTTAAGCAAGAGATGCCATACTTTAAAACGCGTTTTACTCGTGTTTTTTTGAAAATGCTCAAACGGAGACAGCAATTGCTCAAAACATTTTGAAAATAATTAACTGAAATTTTTTGTGTATGTTCTCTTTAATATAGTAGAAATGTTTTAACCTTCAGATTCAGCAATCACTGTTTTTTTACTACAAAATTTACAGTCCTTCATGTGAATATAAACGCTGTTTTTTTAAGTAACTTCACATAATAACAAAGATAAAGTGCTCTAGTGTTTGTAAAAAAATTAAAATATCTTTTATCCTGAGGTACATTTCAAAAATGAATGACATAGCAACACATCAGAATTGAAAAATTTAAAATCTGTTCATAAACTTTTGGTACATAATGGGCCACGTTTATGCTATTTTTTGTACATTTTTACCCATTTTCCCCACATTTTAGTAATAATAATTTCTTTTTCTCTTCTTAATTTTAGCATATTTTTCTTAAAATGTACAAAACAAATCGAAAAACCACAAAAAAATCCCCATATCTTCATTTTTTTTTTAAAAAAAAGTTGTCACAAGTAGTCGGATACCTTAATTTCAATAAAAAGTCATTTTCCTCTCTGCTTCCTTTTTTTAATGAGCCAAAGACTCTGTATGTGATTTCCCAAATAGTTTCTACCAAATATTTCTGGAACTGATGATCCGATTGAACGACTTAGAGAAAATAAGCTCTACCACAAATTCTACAAGAAGTTGAAATTTAAAATGCATTTTTTTTGGTTTTAGAGGTTAATTAATCCATTGATTTCATAACTGTGTTAATTTCAAGCCATTAACAATGATAATAATTTTAATTAGCTACGAAGAAAATTGTTAAATTTATATAAAAGGTATTTCAACTTCTTTTTGACTCTCGCACCTAGAAATTAATGTATTTAAGCGCTACCTAGCGGACTGCCATGTGACTGATAGCTTGCTCGGATAGCGAAATGGTTAGCTAAACTTTATTGAACGTACATAAATCGCACTTAAAATAGGAAGGGGGAGTTGCTGAAACGCTAAAACTATTTTGTAATCTAATTACATATGTTCATGAGTTGAAATACTAGAAAGACACAGAAAAAGAAGGATAATAAAATAATGAAATTACGCATTTTAATGGATTATTTCTGTCAAGAACTGATCAATAAGAATCGTTTGGTGATAATATTTTATTTATCCAAAATAATATGAAAAATAAAAACTCTATTCTTTTGAAAGCTTTGTTTAAATTATTTAATTCTTATCATGCATCAAAATCAATTTAAAGTAGGGAATTCATTGTACAGTTTTTGTGCTGATTTTTCAAACTCTAAAACTTTGAAGAATTATGAATACAGAAATAAAAAAAGCTCATATATATTTTCTTTCAAGAGCATTTTTATCCAATACCACGACATAAAAAAAGGATATCACTTACCGGAATCTGATGTAAAATTTGAAAAACGCTTTTTAAATTCATATCATACACGATAATTCGAACCTTTTCAAAGATATAAATAAATTGAAAATAAACTGATAAAAATATTCCAGACGGGAGTATTCGCAAGCTTTCTAAATAGGTACATCAACAAGAATTCTCAGTTTCACAAAACTTGAATCACAGGCTCTATAGCAATCATTTGCTCAAAACTTTCCCGCAAGGTAAATTCAATTTAATATTTAAAATTCAGGATGTTTATCCTTTCTTGCAAAACTTTGCAAAGTAAACTATCGAATTTTTGTCTAGGAGCTTTTTATGCATCTGAGAATATATACACATGGATCAAGAACTCCGAGTTCATTGCACTCTTCTAGGGAAAAATGAATTCTTATGAATATTTTATGTTCGCGATTTATTTCGCAAAGAACACCCCCAAAAGTTTTGTTTGTCTTACAAAGAAACCTTCCGCGAGTACGATACAGATGGATTGTTTTTCTCCTGTCCAAATTGTTTTCCGATTCTCTTAAAGGAATACAATGAAAAGCACCCCCATGAAATGGATTTCGAACTTTTGGAATATGTTTGGTTCCATAAAAACTAAACTTGGAATTTGTATTAATGTTCTATATTGTAGATCTAAAGGCTTTCGCTTAGGCAATGTAGTAAAAGAACAAAGGGAGGGGATGCATTTACTTGAATGATGTATTGTTTGTTCTACGAAGCAGAGAACGAAAATACAGTATCATATTGAAACACGCTAGTTTTGTTGTTTTCTCAGCAGTAATAATATCTATATGGGAAAATTGAGTTTTACAGGCAAAGTTTGCTCACTAGCATGAACTGTAAAAATAAGATCATAACAACCTAGAAGATGTGACCAGGATTACCATATTGGGGACAAATTTGGCGAAAATATGATATCACCGAGGAACCATAGAGAAGTTTCTGGGATCAACCCTTCTGGACATTTCCATGAGGCTTTTTAAGAGACTTTTGAGACGAAGGTCGAGACTGTCGATATCAGGATCTGCTTGTTCCTTGATTGCGATAAGAGAGAGGGACTTTATTTGCCTCTTAGTGGAACTATGTTCTAGGGAACCGTTTCTGGAACGTTGTAAAGCTTGTTTTTACCATTATAGTTATGATATTCTTTTGCGTAAGTACGTCAGTTTGTCTTCGTATAGTCATCTGTTCGTCCTTTGTCCATTAATAAATTTATTATTCAATTAATTGTCAATGTGAAACGAGTTTAAATTCCTTCTACCCTGAGACTCAGCTAAAGGTGTGGAAGGAACTAAAGGATTATACAACATGATGAATTCCAATTATTTTATTTTTCACTATAAAAAACTCAAACACAAACAACACTATGAATAAGATAATTCAATTCAGTAATAGAGCGAGAGAGAGAGACGAGATTCGCGTTTGGGGAGAATATGTTCAGTAATGCAGCTCTTCCCTTAATATTACTTTACACAGAGCTTACGTATTTAATGACCGCACTATTAGTTTAACACTCTAAACATAAACTTAATTTAAAGTAACAGTACCTGAAGTTAGGCAATCTTCTATTTAATCATGTCGTGGCTGATAGCCACCCTTTACACTACCATCTCCCTATCTATTTGCAAATACTACTGGATGTGTAGGCGAACTTAAATGATCAAAAGACATAATTGCAAATCAACTAGATTTATTGATTCTAATTAACACCAATAGTTAGAAACACAATTCAAATTTAAGAGAAACAAATTAGAGTGGAATACGAAAGGGGAATTACTACTAGCGGAATAACAGAATAGCAACTGAATCTAGGAAAGCTTAAACACGCACAATTACAGCTACGCCACGTACTAATATTCGCAATATCTTAAATTAAATCACTGACCTTATCTTTTACATCGGCTGCTCCTTCGTGATGATTTCTGCCTTTTTACTGGCTGGGGAATGGTTGAAGGATCCACACTCTGTAACACTGATTTTTACAAGCTTCAATCAACTTCTCCTCTCGTAGCTCTACACGTAACCGCTATCTACGAATTGTCAACAACTGCGTGCTGACCTCGCGATCTTTAATTCCCTTAACTTCACTCTTCTATCTCTTCACTTTACTTAACTCCTAACTCGCGAAACCCGAACTTATATAATATATCTTATTTGCATAAATCACGCTTGGCTCTCGGTGAAGATTGGTTGAAATAAATAAATTATTTTACAGAAAATAGAGAAGGTTAGTCGAAGACCGTATAGATCCGTCACAATCCAAGTTGAATTAACACTTCTGGGTTGTAATCTTTAACAAGGACATAAACTAATTCTAGTAAGATTCACCTTGTAACGAACTTATCACGTCTTGTTATCTAAATTTCTGGCTTTCTTCCTTTTTGTTTACCTGTTCTCTTCACTGCCAATTCACTAAATATTCATTATTCACTTCACTTCTAATCCACTCACAATCCACTAACCCTGAAACTCGCGAGAAGGAATATATATATATAAACTTAATTTGCATATAACGATTTCTTCTTTTAGAAGAAGATTGGTTAAAATTGCTGGCCCAAAAGAATACCCAAAAGGAGTTGTTAGTTGAAGATCACTTATAGATCCATCACAAATGGTTGTTTTTTCTCCATGCAAATTTCTAACTATGTATATCTAGATACACTTTTAATATAATTATTATTAGGTTATCTATGACTAGAGTGAAATCAAATAATTAATACTTTATGATGTCTAGCCTTAATTTATGTCATTCGAATAACTGTATTCGAATATGTTCATAGAAAAACAAACTTGCATAAGACGACTCATAATTAAAAAGCAGCTATTTTACAAATTAAATAGCCTTAATTCAACTGTCGAAAATTATTGGAGAGTACGTGCACTGATGACATAGGTGCTATTGCAGTGTGCGGCATTTGTAAAAAAAATATAAATAAATAAGCTAAATAGTTATATAGACTTTCAGTGTGAGAAGTAGAAAAAAAGGTGCAATGCTGGGGAAATGAAATAATTAAACAATTTAGATAGAAAATGGCAAGTGTAATAATGGTTGGGCTTCCCCAACAATCAGTGTACGAGAGTTAGAAGGAAGATTAGCCATAGTCAAACAAGAACAATTTATTTACAAGTCTCAACAAACTAACAAATTTGAACAACCCAAGAGTTGGAAATGAACCGTAAACTAGTTAAGGAAGCAAGAACGAGAAAGACGATGTAAGTAAATTTAGTTATAAATTTAATAACTTACTTTAAGCCTACGCTAATCTGATTCAATTATCTAATCGACAAATCATGATTCATAAATAGTAAGCAGATAAACGCCTGAACACTTTCGTCCAGCTTTCTATTACCTTACGTTAATCCTCACAGTTAACATTTAGCTTCTAACCTCTCTCTCTTTTGAATCCAAAAGTTAATACTTAAATGCACCACATAATTTACATAGACCGCGTCTTCTTCTTCGGGAGGAAGTTTTCAATTGAATAATATTTAAAGAAAGAATTTCCCCAAGAGGATTATTAGGAGGAACACGGAGAGACCCTTTATAGTAAGAGTATGCAAGAGGCAATTAAATATAGTTTACAAGGTTGTAATGCCTGTCAGTTCCTGCTTCCCTCTGAAACCCCTTGTCTACCCTCAGACCCGGCTAGGTGTGTGGGAGAAACTGAATAATCAGTAGACATAATTCACTGTAATTATTTTATTGTCACCAAAATATCAAGCAGACACAATAATAATCTAAATAAGATAACAGATCAGATAGCAGAGAGCGGAGGTGAGACTCAATAGCCTGGGGATAATACTACGGACCCTCAACTGATGCCACGATAGCTTAAACAAGCTCAATAATAACTACGTTGCGCACTAATAAGCTAGACTTCTATTTAGATAAGGATCACGATACCTGTACATTTATGAAGTCAAGTCCTACGCCTGAGTCCTTGAAGGCGATCCTTATCCGGCTTTAATCACCGTCGATTGATCCACTCTCCGTAATCTTCAATTCATAAACTCCAAATGCACTTAATCATTTCACGATCCTTCACTCTCCAACTAACCAACTAACTTTTAAACTCGGAATACAGAATTTATATAACATACTTAATTTGCATAATCATGCTTTCCTCACTCGGTGAATGTTGGTTGATAATATTGTTTCCCCAAAAGAATCCCCAAAGGGTTAGTAGAGCAGCGTATAGATCCGTCACAAGGTTAGAAGTTATACCCATTCTTGTTAACATTGTCCGTATTAGGGTGGGAGATGATTTCTTTTCGAGAAGTAGAATATCAATATATTTTCTCAACTATACAATATACTTAAGCACACTACTTTATATTTGAATAAATAAATGAACATGTGACTGGGTGAAAGATGCAGAATTGACAAGCTAAATAAAATCATTTTCATAAAATTAATAACTAATATGAGAACTAATATCCCAACTTTATTAAATAGATTTACGTGTTTTTAAAATTATATACAAGGATTTCTTATATTTTAAGGTTATTTGGTATTAATATTTCTGGAACTACATTTGGAAAAACGTTTATAGTAATTATTGAAGTTAGAAAACAATTCATGTATTTATGTGATGGTTTTATGAAATAATAGAGTTATGTTCTATTTTATAAAAATAACATTCAAAACCATATACTTATGTCAGAATTATCTCGGTATGAAAATTAGGTTATTGAAGCGTGCAAAAAAATGTACAATGTTTTAAAATTTATCCTCAAAGGGTTATTAAATTTCAAAGGCTTCATAATTTATGGATTTCCTATACAAATGAAAGTGATGCAATTTCCATCGTCGAATTTTTTTGGTTACTGTATATTGCGAATAATTTTCTTTGTAATCATTTACTACATTTAAGTCAGCGTTTCTTAAACTGTGGGGTGTGCCCCCCCCAGGGGCCATGATAACTCTACTAGAGAGGCGTAAGTATATTAAAAAGTCGAAAACAAAAGATTATTCTTAAAAAAATTTAATTTAATGAAAATAAACAAACGAAATAGATTCTGACTTAATAAAAAACAAAATACCCATTTACACTGATATAATACACTTATAAATATATCAGTCGTTAAGAAGTCCAACCTGTCTCACAGGCAATGGCAACTTTCATTCCTTCCCTGCGGGAAGAACACGACAACAACAACAACAACAAAATATATCAGTACTGCACAATGTATTTGATAATTAATTTAACAATACTAAGTTAGAAACAACATTAATAATTACCAATGACCTCAGGGACTCGTCATCTATAAAAGTATACACAAAATTTAACACTTATCAAGATAATTTGTTCCATTTTATATTAATCCCTTAATGCCGATCAAATGTTACGCGATTCGCTCCCCAATGCCACCGTTTTTCCACGAAAGTGCGCATATGTGATGTATGGGGGGGGGGAGAAGAATAGGAATAAATAAGCAAATCCTCTGAAATAAGTAAATTCTACGCAAACACTGTTAAGGTTCTTTTATTCCAAATTCTATATTATTCTATATTATTATTATATATTATTCTATATTATTCTTATATATTATTATATATTATTATTCTATATATTATTCTTATATATTATTCTATATTATTCTTATATATTATTCTATATTTTTCCAAAGCCTTCGGAATAAATTTATGGATAGCAGTGAACAGAAAGACGTATATATACGTCCGGGGCAATTAATGCTTTGGCTGCTCGAGACGTTTATAAGCCCCCGTGGCACTTAAGAGGTGAATGTCGTATTTTAACTTTAGTGTCAAGTTGTAGTATTATTGAATTCAATATATTGTTATTGTATGGAGAGGGGTGCGATGAAAAGTTTGGTTAAATATTGGGTCGCCAATATTGAAAGTTTGAGAGAGAGGCACTGCATTTAAGTAAGAAAAATGTAAACCATTCCCAAATGTTTCCAGTTTATCTGCAATTGAAACTTGTGTATATCAGGCATAATTAAAAAGAATCCAGATCTCTGCCCACTCAACAATCGGTGACAGATGCAGTTTAAAATAAGAAATATAAACTTAAAACATAAAATATCATTAACGAATTGTTTCACTGTGAAAAATAAATGAATGGGTGAGATGAACACATATGAAAAAACGATTAAATAGGATTATTTATTTATCTCGAATTTAGACCATTACGTAGTAAGGAAGGCAATAAGGTATTGGTTCATCTCTGCCCTGAGAGTAAACTGTTATCCGGTAATAAAGTTCTTGGATGGTATCCAGCGGAGCATCTTTCAAAATTGTTTCCAACAGCCCGTTAAAATCGCCAATATTCTAGAATGGGTGCCCAAGTGACTTCTTATCAGAACTCAAATCTGCTCTGTGAAAGATAGATTGGGCGAACTATCTGGCCAAAGAAATGCTCGGCAAGCTTGAAAACAATTCATACTAAGGCACGCCATGTGCGGTCCGATGTTATCTTGTTTAAAAGTAAGGCAGGTTTCACACGAGGAAAAAGTTGTACCAATCAACTCACCACTCCTCTAGTATGAAGAGGAGAGAGAATTCCTTTTACACGAGGACACAAAGTTGACTGACTAGGGAGTATTGTAGGAGAAAAGGAACTGTAGAATCATTAGTAAAACGAAGCAATAAAAAGCTTTCTCTATTTCCAATGCACAAGTATCCACGTGTAAATAGCATAGCTTCCACAATATCCTTTCTGTTGAGTAAACCGCAGTGAGCATTCGAGGTAGCAACACACCTTCCGAACTTCTTCACCACGCCAAAGTGAAGACATTCAGCCTCGACAGATTTACCATTCATCAGTCCCTGCACTGAGTGGGTATCATTTGGTAGGGTGTTGAAACTTAGAAAAAAAAGGGCCTAAAATATTATTTTTGTCAGTTGATTGTAGATTAAAAGTGTAACGGGCAAAGAGTACTAGTACTAGTACTCTTGGGGTAAATTTATTTCTTTTTAACTGCACTATTCAAAACTTTCTCCCGAAAAAGAAGACTTGAATTATTCAAATGAGTTGTTATATTTAAGCATGGACATTTAAGTACGAGAAGTTAGTCGACAAGTAGCCTCGGGATGGTCAATCATTGCTCATTGTCGAATAAGTTATAAGATTGAGTTTAATGATTTCGACCGGTGGTCGTAAAACAAATAAGAGAATTACGGTGCATTACACCGTAGAAGTCCAAAGTGTGCCAAGAGTAAGTAAGGTAGATAAAACTCATATATTAAGTATTCTTTAGCCGTGTGATTGCTCTTCTAATTAGTGGTGTTGTGCATTTCCTACCTTTAGTTGTTAGATTTAAGTTAGTGAAATAATAAATCTGAATTTGAAGCTGGTTATGGCTGATCGTTACTCGAACCAACAAACACCAACAATCTCAAGTAGGCTGTTACAGAAGTACAAGTTTTATTGACAATTACACATGAGAGATAAAATTCTAAGGTACTCAAAAATAAACAAATTTTGTTTTTATTTGATTTTAACTTACGTCGTCCTCTGAAGCAACACGAGGGCTAGTGGCAATGGAACTCATGAGTGATGTGAAACACACCTAAGCTGAATCCTCTTCTCTAAGCTTCCACACCACGCAAACAGGAGGACTTTCAATGGTACTAAGACTCAAATCCGTGACTCGACAACGCCGGACAAGAGTTCGCGACCATGACCACTCGACTACCGCGATTATTAGCAAATATCGACGTAAGTTCCATGAGATCAGTTCTACAAATGTTTAAATATAATTCTCACTGAAGAAACATGTAGAAGACTTATTCCACCAAAAATAATTTTTTTAAAAAAAATCTGAAATATGTGTGTGTGTGTGTATTATATTAAGAAAAATCTTTTTCAAATATTTATATCTGTTACCTATTTAATTAAAATATTCACATTTGTTTTTTCAAGCACGTTTTCGCGTTCTTTTTAACATAATGAAAATAAAACAAGTAATATCAAAAAAAAAAAAAAAAATTTAAAGTCAATTCCTACTTTAAATGGATGAATAGAAAGTATTTTATTAACGATTGAAAATTTGAACAAGATATACATATATATATATATATATATATATATATATATATATATAGAGAGAGAGAGAGAGAGAGAGATAGTAGTAGGAATTGAAAAATAACCCGAATTTCCCCTTAATAGTGTCATTACAAGAGTACCATTTTATTTTAAACTAAAAAAAATTTTTAAAAGTTATATAATACCTTTAAAAAAATTATTTACGTTAACTGGGCAAGCTCTTAACATTCAGCATAATTTTCTAAAGATTTTATCCGCAATCGATGGTACAAATAATAGCGATCTCTTTTGAAAAATATCTAATTTCACGTCTGACTTTTGAATGTCTTTGAAATGGCGTCTATGAGACGAGACAAGGAAAACTTACTATGAGTGCGCAATCACCGTGATTGGTAGCTGTCTAAGAGATGCTGTTCTATCTATAGACACAAACTAATTTAAGAAACATCATAAGAATACTTAATCACAAAACAAATAGATCGTTAAGAAAATTCTGTTTTTAAAATATCTAAAATTATCAAGAACAAGTTGTGGGAGTAGCATATTAGTACTGAGGTATTATTTTGATGACTTTCTGTTTTTTTATATTTCACGTTTTATAATAAATTTAATCTTATAATTTGTGCTCTCTATATTTAGTCAATCTATATTTATCAATCTCTGTCTCTCTATTTAGTCAGTCATTATAATCTATATTTAGGCAGTTTTTATAATATATATTCAGTCAATTTCAAAAGGAAAAGAAAAGAAAGAAATATATTGATTAGGCATATTGCAAGGCAAATCATTCAGCGGTGATTTTGAAACCCTATTATATCAAACTATCATTGCTTTAGCCTAATACAGAAGAGTCCGAAAACTTGGTCTAATGTGGACCGAAGGGTGACCGAGTTTGTGAAAATGCCTGGTTATCAAAAATGGGATTAAAAAAGAATAAATACGAGTGTTTCCTTAGAAAATATTCTACTGCATTTGCTTGAGAAAACAATAGAAAATTAACTGCCCAAATACCCTGAAGTAAAGGAAAAGTACCTATTTTATGAAGACTACATGAAAATGAAAATTCATTTAATACATTAAAGAAAAATGGATGAATTCATAGCATAGAGTAATTTACCTGATCATACACTCCTCAGAAAAATACTTTATGAAAGCATAAAGCTGTCTTTAATGAAAATTAAGCTGCCGACTTTGCAAAAGCTGTCTACCATTTTAAAAAAAGAAATGTGTTAAGTCCTGTTGTCCAATGTACTGTACGTTGTGCTTAGCTGCTTCATCACGAAGACTACGAAGGAACAGTAGGTGCATTACCGATGCACCTTGTTGTTAAAAATACTGAAGGGTGGTATCAACAGCTTTTAGCCCCTCACTATGGAGTCCTCAACGTTAATGTCTTCACTATATTTTCCGGCATTTTTTCATTGACTGTGACACAGCAGAAATATCTGCATCGGACGTAATGTCTTGCTCGCTATCGTTCTAGAGCAGGGGTGGGCGATTTTTTCCAAGGTACGGTCTACTTCTAATGTTTTTAAGGTGTTGCGGTTCACTTAGTGGCGTAGGTGCATCCCTCTTTTAAAATATGACAAAATACAATTTTTGCTATAAAGAAGTAGCACAAAATTGTCAAGTTGATTGTTTGAAAAACTATGAGGAACTGCTAGACCGTGGAAAATGTGGATGTTTTCAATGAATCGAGTAGAGAAGATACATGAATCGATGAAACTGAAACCGACGTATGTACTTAATTTGTTTGCTACCGAGTCCCATGCCATCGCGGGACATAACGTCAACACAAGAACCCAATCCCGTGGAATCGCGGGAAGAGTTGATCATCAACATTTATTCTCCCTTTCATTCAACAAGTGGGGAATTTCCCCCCTACAGTGGCATTGAACATGTTAAGGGTCATCGTTCGCTTCCAATAAAGGTACATGTGCCGTCTACAAATTTATCAAATCATTTGCTTAAGTAAACACAGTCGCATCGATTGTGAAAATAATTTTCTAAAATCAAGTTGGTTTCAGTGTTACATTAATAGATTTCTTTTAGTATGCGTGTCTTAGTAAAGAAGGTCACCCCAAAATTTCTTGAAGATCCACCGGTCGATCGCGATCGACTTAATGCCCATTCCGGTTCTAGAGCCACTTTTTGACGTCCTTCTTCGACCCTGAAGGATGTGGCCAAGTTACCCGGACCATAAGGGTACTTAGTGCCGAGTTTTCGAACATCTACTGTATGTATATACAATAGATGTGTTAAATTTTAGATTGCAAACAGTATACTTTAAATAGTTTGCAATCTAAAATTTAACACAATCAAAGAAGCCTCCACTTGGCGTAAAATTTGAACTATCTCTAAAATACATGCAAATCTTGTCGATAATAGTGCTTCTTATTAGCACTATATAAATGCAGAATTGAAAGCTACTTTTTAGATCTACAACTGTGTTTTTCAAATATTTTTCCGTGGAAATCTTCAGAATGCGGATGTCCTATGGAGTACAAGGGTGGAATTTGAAGCTTAAACCCCTCCCATACATCACAAGAGATTTTTAATTTTTATCATAGAGATTATAGCTGGGCCCTTCCTTGTTCGTGATAATTAAAATGTGAGCCCCTTCCATAAAAGTACTTGTACGCACTGCGGATGTTAATACAGCAAGATTCTAAATTCGGAATCAGGAAGAAATGTGATTTATAGAGATTGCGAATTATTTTTACAGGAATTATGTTGAACCAAATTAAGCCATATTGAAGCAAAGAGGGAGTCAGCGGGTTCAGAAGAGACAAATCGACCGATAGGAAGAATTGCACCAACTTTTTCCCATCACCGAGCGTACGGACAGGTGTGTAGTGCGCTTGGCAATAAAAGATCACATTACAATATCAAGAATCCTAATGCAAAAAGTAAAATCTGCTGCGCAACATTCGGTATTAACCTTATTCGACTTCGTCTGCAGTTGAGGAGAATCTTATGATGGGAATTACTGTAGTAATCTTTGATAGCATGTATGCGACTGCAATGGTATGTTGAATGGCATGACATTGTTCTTTGGAACGAATCAGATTCTGCTTTAAACACCTGAATGGTCGTATCTGTGTCTAGTGTCACAACGACTGGAGATTACATGACTCTTACTTTAAATATTTCTATCAAGGTTCTTCAACTGGAGTTATGTTTTGTGCTACCATTGGATTTTAATTTGCTCGTTTGTAATACTGATAGTCGGGACATACAAGAGTGATTACTAGATCTCTAAAGTTTTGGAATTACCCCATACCGTGGAGGCTTGCTTGAGGTCAAGTTTAAAAAAGACAATTTGAGACCACAAGGTCAACATCTATTCAGCGGAAAAATATAAAATTAAAACGATAAAATATATTTTCCTAGAAATTTTAACCCTTCAATCTACCTACACATATTCCTTAAAGAACAAAAAATTGAAAAAAATAATAAATGAAAATAAAAAAAAATTAAAATTAAAATCGAAATGTTTTAAAATAAAAATCTTAAAAGTTCCCAACAAGAAGAATAAAACTCTACAATTTATCTACAAAATCAAAATGAAGAAGTACTAAAAGCACAAAAGATTGGACTCAAATATTTAAAAAAATATTTTGTCCATTCTTTAATATTCCGACGAATAAAGTTCTCAGATATTTATCGTTTTTGGAATATTATCGAATTATCTTCAATAAGAGTACTAACATAATTATTATAATATATTTTAATCTCAAAGTTATCGAACTTATTTCGTTGTCTATGGCACTCATGTGTTAAGATATTCTCATTATAGAATAATATACAGTCGACTCGATAATTCGAAGATGAAGTTGGACAAATGAAAAACTTCGAATTATCCAGACGGTAGGGAAAAAAACTCCAAAAATACACGAAGAGAAATTGTTTCTAACACATTTAAATTTGAAACTATGTAATAAAACAACAATTGTACATATGTATGAAATTACTTTAAAGTATTTTTGAAAAGTACATATTATATATACAGTATATATATTATTATGCAGTTAAAGTCCATATTAAAAGAATACATTCATACACAATCCTATGCATCTTTTCTTCCCAATAGCGGACCATCCTTTCTGAACACATGTGTAGCAAGGCCACGAGTTAAACGAAAGATATGGACGGCTGACAACAGGTGCGGTTAGTCTATTGTCTCCTTGAAGAAGGAAAGCAATAAAAGTGTTTTTACGCCAGAGGAACCGGAAAACACAAAGAAAGGGTAGCAGACAGAGGGTCATCAAAGGGGCTACGCTTCAGGGGAGACACACAGAGACAATACAATGCAAAACTTGTAAGCTCCAACGTGTTTGCTTACAGGACAGTACATGATAGTAAGTGTTCGAATTGTCGAGAGTTTTATAAGAAAACTTCGAATTATCGCGTGTTGTAGTCTGACCAGCCACAGATTTTACTTCGAAATAATGAGTGTTCCAAAACGTATTGTTTTAGTTCGAAATATCAAGGGTTTTTCTAGGGACTGAGCATATACTTCGAATTATCGAGAGGTTCGTATTATCGAAGGTTTGAATTATCGAGAGTCGACTGTATTTATTTTTTCTCTCAAGAAAATGAGCCGCGAGTAAATAGTCACATCTCTAAGTGTTGTTATTCCAAAATATTCAAAAACTTAACAATGAAGCTTCACATTGCCATTAGCGTAATGATTTAATAATAAAAAAACTTTATTTATTAATATTTTTGTTTTCTTTTATTTTTAAAAGTAAATATTTATTTATAATGTTATGAAAAATAATTGTAGCAAAACGAGAGTAAAGAATGTGCCATAAAATTCAGGGTGGGCGCACTTTAAACACAAGAAATAAAATCGAAATTTATTGGTGCATGTTATACGCTGGGTATAAAAATGATAACTTTAATAAATTATAGTTTAAAAAAGTTATAGTTAATCGAACTAAGTTGTAACTTAATCTTGTGATCGCCAAATCGTTGAATCCCGATGATCCTGATAAGGACAGTAAAACAAAATTATCAAATATTGCCATCGGCCCTGGATGAGTGAGCAAAATTTCTAATTAATCTGACCTTTTAAAGTGAGTAAAAATTGAGTTTAAAGATTCCGTTACATGCAAGTGAAGCTTATAAAAGGGTATTAAAAACAAAAACAAAAGGAGATGGGAGATGAGCATTAAAAAAGTAGACATCTGCATGTATTGAATTAGAGTTTATTTAAAAGAAATGACATACCTTATGAGCTCAAAGGCTTGTAATTCTAAAAGCATACTATTTTTTCAAAAACCTGGGATAATACCTCAAATAAATGACTTCAAAACATAAGAGCATTGCACACATTTCAAATTTCTTCTTAAAAAACGCGCTATGTACTTTATAAAGAATTTACATTCCTTATTCCCTGTGACCCGGCTAGATGTGTGGGAGGAACTAAATGATCAAACGACATGTTGAACTTCAATTATTTATTTATATCTATATTCAACACAGATACAAATAACACTCTAAGATAAATTTGATCAATTAGAAGACGAAGGTGAGACAAAATAGCGTGGGGATAGTATATACGATCATGCAAATCTATCCTTACGAAAACTTATACAAAGCTTGTTTTAGTTTAGAAGCGCGCTAATAATTTAGCTCTCTAACTTCTACTTGAAATAAGATCACAATACCTGAACTCTTGCAATCTTTTAATCTCATAGACGTGGCCTTAAACACTTCTCTAATAGTGGAACTAAGCACTTTCAGAATTTCCACCTTCTCGCGTCGTACACTGTTTACGTATACGTACTACTGGCGATTTGCTAGCTTCTCACAATTCACTTCACATCCAATGCATTCTCACTTCACTAACCTTCAATTCTCACTTCACTAACTCTCAAAACACGCGAATACAGAATATATATATTAAACTTAATTTGCATAATCACTTTCCCTGTCCCCGGAGAAAGTTAGTTGAAAGAATGATGGCCCAAAAGGAATCCCTAAGGGGCTAGTGGAAGGATCCGTTACAACTTTTAATATTTTTAATAAGGAATACAATATTGAAATAAGGTAATTAATGAAAAAAAAGAGAAAAAATATTTCCTGATTTAAAAGCTTAAAATGCGCTGAGGTATTTAAATAAGAACAGTATTTACTTTATATTTATAAATTGTTTCTACATATATTTATAGGAAAAAGAATACTTTCGGAAATAAATGCTTTAGCCTAACAATAGAGAAATATATAAATACAGTCAAACCTCTGTAAGTTGACAACCTGAGGGTATGAAACAATATCAACAAATCGATCTGCATCTAGTTTACGGATTCGCATGCATACCTTAATGTTTTTGTTCTTTTTTAGAGTGCATATGGCTAAATTATTCTTTTTGAAAAAGGGAAATTAAATAAGTTTATTAGCCTATCTTTTATTCTTATCAAGGAAAGTCAAACTCCTTCTAACCGTAACGATAATACTCAACAAACAATATTTTCTCCCCAAAAAAATCGATTGAACCATAACATCAAATACATGATATTCCAATTCAGTCAAATGTTTTATTGGTATCGCACAATGTTAAGTTATTCAATGTTTAAATATACGAATTATTACCCATTACTGTCATATTTGTGGCCAATATAAGCAATTTTTTATCATTAATTTTTTTTCTTAACTCGAAGTAAAATGTAGAATACTAAACCCAATCTGGTTTTAGTAATAACAAAACATAAGAAAAGAACTTATTATAAAGAAATAAAATGATAAGATTGAAGAAAATAAAGTTCATTTCTTTAATCTCTAGTGTTGAGTGACCTCAGCTGGTCAAGTTACAGAAGTAAAAATGGCACATTGCATTATAATACTGGTGGATAGCAGAAATAATCAACAGAGATAAGTACACTTAAAATTGAAAAATAATGCAGAACATGATAGGAGTATACGAAAATCAGGTCAATTTTAGAGTTCCTGCTGAATTTAAATAAAAGTAAAATAATTCCTTACTTTATTTATTTATTTTTTTGCTTTTATTTTGTCAAGGATAAAAAAAAAACTCCACACAAATATAGCAATTTTTTCTTTCTTTTTCACAAAGCACAATGTATTGACAACGTTGTACTGTCTTATACAATGTTGTACAAATGGTCAATTTCGCTTAGACTCTCGAAACCTGTGAATTTTTTTAAATTAAAAAAACTTTATTGTAATATTTTATTTCTTTATAAAGCCTTGGTAAGTATACTTACCATTTTATTAATTTTTAAATGTCCATGTGAAGGTATTTTCATATCTATGACTTCAGCAAGCACGACAACTGATATCTGGATTTTCAAATCGGAAGCGTAAACCTGCATAATTCCTGAGCTGCAAGAACACTGTTCCAGAAGACGTACGATTGACAAAACTTCATGACCCTATATAAACTCGACAAAAAACATATAGACTTTGCCTCTAATGGTGTACTACAGTGCATGAGAAAAAGATATGTTTGTATAGGTTTCAATGTCTCACTAGGTATTGATCCCTCTTTCTGAAATTTCATGGAAAGTATTATGTATAAATTATAAAATTTTGGAATCAAAAATGTATCTAATTTATAATTCCTTTGGATATTTTAGATTTTTAACTTATATTTTATCATGCAATGCAATATAAATGGAAACCCAACGCATATCTCCTACCTTTAAATAGCTCACCACAAAAACATATCTGCCCACAAAAAAGGTCTTAAAATCAAATTAATTTAATAACTAATAAAATAAATTTATTTTCTTTTATAAATCAATTTGAATACCGAAACTTTTTGTTGCATAACATTACTAGGAAAAAATGTCCTTATAAAGAGAGATTTTGTGACTATACCGATTACTTTCATCTTTGAGAGAATTTATATTTGCCGCTGAATGCATTAGTTATCAAAATATTATTCTAGAAGAGACTGGAAATTAAAAATAAAAAATTTAGTGTGGAAAAGAAGAAAAGAAAAAAGAAAAAAAGTAAATTAAAATTAAGTTTGTTGTGATTTTTTAAAAAAAATTTATAAAGAAAAATCAGGTAAATTTACTCAACAATATCTTTTTTTCGCCATTTAAAAATTCTCTAGTGGCATTTAGCAAAAATTAATACAACTAAACAAACAAGTGTTTTCTTCATATAAATGTTACATAACCTCAGTTCGATATAATACACATATATCAACAGATATTAGATAAATCTATATAATCCATAGATTGATGGACGGTCGTCAACGCTCAGACATGATATTTGTCATCAAGTCCAAAGAGATTTCGGTCAGTTTTTGTTCTTCATCGCTATCGACTATTATTATCTCTCCGTCGGTCATTTTCCTAAGATAAATATGTTCGATAAAAGAACCGCTTTGAAGTCGATCAACAGAAACATTTACGATAAGTCATTGTTCGCTTTCTGTGTTTAAACAAGTTTTTTATTTTGTTTCTTTTCTTCGGCAACGTTTTAAAGGAATCAGAGTATGGATTCGTAAGAAAAATGAGGAGAGAGTTAAGTTTGTTTTGATCGAACTCTTGTGATCGAATACTTAAGAACGTTTTATGTGCGTTTCAGCTTTATGTCTTTGCTTTTGATTTTCAAAGGGGCTCATTTTTTTTTGTTTTGATTCGAATTGTTTTTACGAAACCGGAAGCGATTTAGTGGACTTTAGATGAGTTTGTTTCTAGAAGGAGATATTTGAAAGCACATTGAACTATAAAGAGTTAGTAGGTCTGAATTATATAGCTACCGTAGAGTATCATGATAGCTATTGACAAAGGGCATCCTAACTTTGAAGTCACGTGACACTTATACAGTTTGACTGCACTTTGAAATTATTGTTCAACGTTGATGAACTTCTGAGACCAATTCCATTTGAAGTACAACAACCTGATTATTTGGAAGTCTTGAATAAAATTTTGACTAGACCTATAACTCGTCTTGTACGCATAAATTGTATACCATAAAAGTCACAATTAATAACGTCTTGAAGCTCTGTGCTTCTATACAAAAATTTGCCCCATCTGCTACCCTTTTAAGTTGACAGTATATAGCAGGGGTCGGCAACCTATAGCATGCGTGCCACGTGTGGCACGCGATACAATTTTGAGTGGCACTCTGCATTACTGTACCAATTTGTTCTTTTTTGAGTGGATGAAAGTTGGTAAATTTGTAATGGACCTTATTTGACAAACATCTTCAGAATTATGAGCATTTTCGGAATTACGATAAAATCTGAAAGATCACTCTTAAGATATGTAAATTTACAGCTGTTTTGTAAATTATTGGAGAGATTTAATTATTTGAAGAGAGAAAATTCCATATACTCTCTCTCTCTCTGCTTTCCGCTTTTGGCTCTATATATCTAAGTAAAGAATTGTTCCTCATACGAAAAATATTTCGAGTCCGCAAAAAAAAATTGTTTAACAACTGAATGTGCTTATCAAATTGAAAGTCACAAATTATAACCCTGATTTTGCGATATGAAAGTAGTGAAGTAATTATTATTTCATTAAAATTTTATTTACTTTATATTTAAATTAAACTTAAACTTAAATTAAAGGAAATACTTATGTTTTATATTGTCTGTTTTTTATTTTTATAAATATGTTTGAAAATACAAAAATGTGAGCAATTTTAATTTTTCTATTTTTGTAGAAGAAATAGTTATATTTTATGCTGTTTATTTTTATGTTAAGGAATACCTTTAAATGTTGCAAAATTAATATGTAATAAAACTATAAATCTATATAATTGACGTCTATTATCCAATTCTTCGTGCATTATCGTGGGAAACGAATTGTTTCAAAAATGTCCTACTGCGTGGCACGCTGTAATCCTATTGGTGGATTAGTTTGGCACGTCACAACTAAAAGGTTGCCGATCTCTGATTTTTCGCATTGGTTGTCAAATGTTCATAACAAATAAATGTGCGTGACTCACAGTCTTACAAACCAACTTGTAAAAAACCTACTTCCCGTTTACCCTGTGACCCAGCTAAAGGTGTGGAAGGAAGTGAAGGATTATTCGACATGATAATTTCCAATATGTTCCACGACTCAAACACAAATCAATGCAACACAATAAATAGGATGATCCAGTCAGACAACAGAGGTATGAAACGAAAGTCGCGTTTTGGGAGAATACATTTACTACTTTATAATAATAGTTCCTCTTTAATATTACTTTATACAGTAGATATGTAACTAATGTCCACTTAATCATTTTAATACTTTAAATATCAACGTAATAGGAAGGTGACAATACCTGAACTTGGCAGTCTTCTAATCAATTTAATTTATCAATCACTACTTCCTATCTTTTATCTTTTACCAGGCCTTTCTACCCTTTCGGTAATCTTAACCTTGTATTTCTCTTGTCACCTCTAGTTAACTAAATTTCTATCCTTCTAACTTTCTGATATCTAATCTTCTAACTCACTAACTCCCTTAACTCGCGAACTAGAACTATATATAATAAACTTAATTTGCATATCACGTCTTCTTCATAGGAGAAGATTGGTGAAATTTGCTAGCCCCAAAGAATACCCAAGAGGATTATTAGTAGGAGGTCGCGTATAGATCAGTCACAAACTGAACGGCCTACCACCTTTCGTATAAACGAGTAATGATGGCGTGTGGTAGTAAGCATGGTCAAAGACACGGACGATGGGCATGACATAATAATGCAGCCTGGTCACTGTTGCCAGTTGGCATATATAGTTTGAAATCCCCAGTTTTTCGGAGAATATGTCCGGGGATAACATTTGAATGATTAAAATTATTCGGATTATGATTTTACTGGGGTTGTGTTGAGAACGCCGAGACCCTGAGGCTTGGACCAGTTAGCCTTTGACTTAAAACGTCTTTGCACCGGCATACAAGCAGCAGGTAAAACCAGGGGGAAAATTATGCATTTAGGGTTGGAGATCCTTCTCCCAACTCCCCAGACCTTTCTCCAGTGAATCAACTTTTATCCAAGAACATCTTAAGAATTCTTGAGGCCTTGGGCCCCTACACAAATATAGCTCCCCTATGACCTATACAAATATATAGTACAAAGCATATATTGTAAAATACACATACAAACAATAACCCGAAGCAAATAAATGTGTATGACTTACAATCGCACAAGACTGGCTCGACCGACTACCGCCATTTGACTGAATGAGTAATGAGGGTGTACGGGGGTAGGGCTAGGCCTGTACATGAACAAAGGTCATCACATGTAGTCAGTTGACATATCATCCTAAATTCCCAAGTTTTTCAAATAATACAACCACAAACAACATTTGACCATTGAAATTATTCGAATCATGATCTTATTATGGCTGAGTCGGGAAGGAGCAGAGGCCCTGGGCCCGGGCCCAGTTGGCCCATGCCACTTATCCTAATATTTCGACAACCTTATACATTGTAAACATTTTAAAAATGAAGCAAAGAGAAGTGTTGATATTTTTTTAATATAAAAACATGCATCTTTATAAAAACGGAATTTATAAAGAATGCTAAGAAATGGCTAGGAAATTTATCAATAGGAAATATTTATTCAATACGAGGTGGTGAATAAAATTATTTTAGGTGAAAATATAATTTTCCCCCGTTCAAAAATAAAAATAAAAAAATGCCAGAACTTCCTTGGTTACATAATGTAGAGCAGTGTTGTCTAATCTTTTTATCGCCGCGGATCGGTAAACGTTCGATAATTTTACAGCAGCCACTGAGGAAAGGGAGGGGGGTATGTTTATTATTTACGGTTTAGTTTGCTTTGATTTATTAATTTTAATTTAATTGTATTAAAACAAGCCTTCTGAATAAAATAAAGTTACACAAAAAATGAACATAAAGGATTTAACCTGAAATATAAAGTGATTTCCATAAAATGTCGCATAAAATCGAGAGAAATACGCCACTATAAATAAGATGAAAATAATTTAATGTTCCTTGCCCGGGGGTTGTGAACCACTGATATACAGCATTGTGTTGTTGTTTTATCATTCATAAGGTTGCCGCGGTAGCCTAGTGGTCAAGGTAAGGGTCACGCGGCTGTTGTGTCATAAGTTCGAGCCTAGTATCGCTGAAGACCCGTCATGCAGAAGGGGCCGATGCACGTAAATCTGTCAAGGTTCAAACATCTTTCCGTTGGTGTGGTGGGAAAGTTAGGAGAGGGAGGTGCCAGCTCAGGTGTTGTCCTCGTCACTTGACCATGGTTCAAAAGTACGAGGTCATTGCCAAAAGCCAACGAGAAACTGAACATTGCGACAGGAATATTCACTCATTTATTTAAAAGAATACGTGTATAACATAGAATATAGTGAATCTAATTTTTAAACTAAATATTGAATGCATTCATATGAACATTCTCTCACATAAAAATAAAGCTTCGTCGATTTAGTTTAAATTTCTAAGCAATAACTGCGAAGGAAAATGTAAAGAATCTGTAGAAAAGAACAAAAATAAAATTGCTTAATTTGTATGCATAAAAAGCACAGTATTTATAAATTTAAAGCATTTTATAATATGAATTCGAAAAAATCTAACTCAAACATGTTTGTTTTTCAGGATTTTCCTTCTTTGCGTTATAAATAATAACAAAAATTTGAAAAAAAGGTTAAATATTTTAAGCCTATTTTGGGTATTACAGAAATTCTAAAGGAAAAAGCAACACGAAAAAGGAACAATATTGAAAAAAAATAAGCCTTGTTATTTCTAAAATATCTAGAAGTCTTCAGATATTGTATATTTAGATTATTTGAATTTTTATACCTGCAATTCTTATTTTAAAGCTAATGGGGTGAAAAAGAAGAAAATGATTATTCGATTGTATTAAGTAATTAATATTTCTTCTTTATATCTAAACTTCGTATCCAAAAGTGTAGAGACATTTCTAGATCGAAAAGATTTTCCTAAATATTATTTTATAGTAAAAATTTATTTTCAAAATATAAACTTTTTTTTTATTGTGTAATGATATATTTCAACTTTGTGTAAGATATAAGTTGAATAATTTTAATAGTTTTATTTCAACAAGTAGGAATGAACATGATGAACAATTCTATAAGTTAAATTGTTTAATTTTGATATCTACTTTTTGGTTGTATTTTAAAAATAAATCTGTTATAAAACTGGTAATAATGGCATCCTATGATTTAAAAAATAAGACTTGAAACATTATTCAAGAACAAATTTAATTGAGTTAGAAAAAAAATTAAACCAAATTTTTTAAGAAACTGCTTTGCATCACAAAAAAATTGTTTTATTTTTGTTTTTTTTTGAGTCTCTTAAAATGTTTACAAAAATTACAAATTGTATAAAAATTTATTCTCTATATTGTTACATTTTTTATAGTAAAAAAGAAGTTTAATCTTTTAAGAAGAAAAAAATTAATAAAAGTAAGGAAAAAAAAGAACAACAAATATTAGCCGGGGCATAACATACATTAACCATTAGAGTTAAAAAGCATTATACATCGTAATAATATTTTCTCCGTTTATTCAAAGAAAAATTAGCAGTTAATTATAAAATAAGCTTCATTTCATTCTTCTTGCTCCGTTGTTCATCTTTACAATAAAAATTAATGAAATGTTTCTAAAATAAATTTAACAGCAGAATTTATGATTCAATCAGCAGTTTGAAAAGAAATTCCATCGCTTGAAAGCTATTAACTTTTTTGGATTCACCACCCACACTTTGGAATTTAAGCTGCTTAAAATGTAAAATGAAATTCGCAGACGATAAATTTTTACAGCCCACTCGAAAAACAAAACCTCCCCCCCCCCCTCTTTTATTTTTTACAACCATTATTTTCTAACGTACTGTTCCATCGCTAACACACACAATGTAGCATCTTTTCACCGATACTACTGAATGGCAGCAATTGCGTAAAATATGGGAAACAATGAGTGTGATTGGTCGAGTGAGGTATGACGTCAGAACGTCGTCTGAACGTATGGAGCAGCGGATCTGTGGAATGATCAGAGGAATGAGCGACCATCTCGAAATCAGACGAATTTTCCTTCAAGCTCGCCGATTTTAGCGTGGGAGTGAGAATTACCGATATAGGTAAGAATTTTTTTTTTTTCGTATTTATTTCAATTTCCTTCCATTATTGGCGGGATATTTCCTGCCATAAGAAAAATATTTGTTCTAAATTCTTGTTCAAAAAAATATCGTCTGTGATTTATGATAATCTATGTTTTCTATATTTATTCAATCAGAATAAAATAGATTTAAGCTTTTTTATTTATTATACAACATTTATTTTTTGAATTTTATTTATTTGATTGCTATTGAAATGAATGAAATGTTTTGAATACTTCATTTAAAACATCCTTTTTAAATCTTAAATTAATAATAAATTTCTAGACGCTTTTTTAAAAAAAATATTTCTATTCAACTCTGAAATTTACTATTCTAAATTTTTTTTTCTAAGTTGTTATATTCCATTTCAAATTATTATTTTCAAATGTTTAAAATAAGTTGAAATTTTAAGTAAAAAAACATAAATATTGAAAACTATTCTATATTTATGTATATTACTTTAATTTTTGCATTCATATACATTATTAAAAATAAACCTATCATAAGGATTTAAGAATGTTAAATTGTATACTAAACTACTTTAATGGCTTTAGCGAAGCAAATTAAGTAAAATATCTGTAAAAACGTTTTGAATATGTAAAGGAAATTAAGAATTTCTTCGAAAGCAAAACGCACTATGTCGTAATCAATAATAAATACAAATCAAAAAGTTTAAAATATCTACAACCTTCGATTTTTTAAAAAATGTTAATTTTTTATCAATGTTATTGTTTTTACCGTGATGCGTCCTATTGAATTTGTGTTCCTTATTTTAATATTTATAATTCCTTTCTTAAAACACGCAAAAAGTACGCAATACTTTTAAAACTTACTCGTATTATGCATTCATATCTGTCAAATTTAAAACACCTATTTTAACTGAAGCAAATTTTTAAATTACTAAATTATATTAAACTGCGATATTTTGTGTGTGTGTTTTCTGAAATGTTTTCAGCTTCTTTTTACTTTTTTACATAAAAAAACCATGGAAAGAATCGAATAATCTTAGATTTTATATTGACGAGAACTTTGAATTTTTTAAAAATTTTCACTTGTAATAATCCAAATGGTATTTATTCAAAATGCTTTAAAATATTTGTTTAATAAATATCCAATAGTAAAATGTTAATAATAAATAAACAAAAATTTATTGTTTTTTAAAAATTTAATGGCGCGTTTTTAATTTAAAAAAATTGACGATGCATTTTAGAGCAAACGATAAATTTTTTTTCGCATGCATTCAAAATTATTTACGAAGTAACTCAGCTTCGTGTAATTTATATGGTGTTTATATTTCTTAGTTTTTACTCTACTTAAATATAGTCACTTATTATATAATAATATTTCCTTCTACTTTTGAAGGAATGTATATTTTTAAAATTAGAAATATAAACAAACTTTGCAGCATTAAGAAACTGGAAGAAACAAAACTTAATGAATTAATTTTTCAAATTTAGCGTTATTAAGAAAAATCTGTATTTGTATATAAAAATTTTGTATTAGTATTAAAATTTTAAATTACTCTAGTAGTCTTTGATACATAGGTGTAATGCTTGCAATATTTACTGATTTCATTTTTTAAACTGATACCGGAGTCAAATGAGCTTAGTCGCTTCTTTTTAAGTCGGTTCCACATAAACATATTTTGGATTGTAAATAAAATTCGTTGATCATTCGCATTCAAGGAAAAGTTTATTATCTATGATTTTACTAAGCACAACATCTCTTTCCTTTTTTTAAAATTAAATTTGAGGTAAAGTTTTAAATGTAAAAATGGCTAAGCCGAGAAATTCTGAAATTTTAAAACATATATTTGATCTTTTATGTTTTCTATTAAATTTATTCAAAAAATGACTCTAATTTAATTCAGAGACAAAAAATATTACCCATCATTTCATTTTCAGGCACGTGTCATAGTTGGTTGATTAATTAATTTGAATTAACGCCGCGCGCGAATCAACTTTCT
>BMAO01024347.1:0-20626 GCA_019973975.1 Trichonephila clavata | reverse complement strand
TTTCTATAAATTTTAAAACGATATTTAGAGTTTTAAAATGTATGTTTATACACTTAATGTTATTTTATCATAACTTACTAATTTTATGCGTTACTGATATATTCCTTCCCGTCACGAGGGAAAAATGGTTTTTGTTGTACTTCGTGGTAAGTTTTTTCATGTAATTGTTTTTAAAATATACTAGTAATTATTATAGGCTATAATTTTATCGTTTTATATTAATAGATTGTGGTTTTATTTGTAATAGCTTAAAGTTCTCTTGATATTTTTTACTTTCCCTATGACCCAGAGTATATATATATATATATATATATAATATTAATTATAATCCTAATTATTTTTGGTAAAAATAATAATTATAATCCCAATATCAATTTTTATCCGGGATATTTAAAGCTAATTAAAATTAATAATAATCCTGTTAAAACTAATTACTTGGATGTATCATTATGTATTAAGGACTATAAATTACATAGCAATATTTATGATAAAAGAGATGATTTTAATTTTAACATCCTTAAAGTACCTTACTGGAATTCAAACATCTCTATTTCAATCTATCGAAATATTATTTTCAATTATATTTATCGTAACAAGGTATTAGTTAGTGATAAATCTAATATATATTTAAATATTAATAACTTTATTAAACATTGTATAGAACACAGTTACCCTCCTAAATTTATAAAAAGTTATATAACAGTTAAATAAAAAAAAGTTTTTTCAGCTGTACAGTTTATAGATAGATGGCGCCTCTAGCTAAGTAATTTGTTAATAATATATTTTATTAAAAATTAATCGTTTATGCCTGGATGGTATTTTTATTTTCTATAAATTTAAAAATAAAATATAGAATTTTTAAAAGTATATATATAGTAATAATGCTACTTTATCAATACATAATAATTATATGCGTTACTGTTATTGTCCATAAGAGGCGAATATATATTCACGTGGTAAGTCTTCTATTAGTTTAGCTTTGATTTTAAATATTTTAGTAATTATTAAAGGCTATAACATTATAGTATTACATTAATAGATTATGGTTTTATCTATAATATAGTTAAACTTCTCTAGAAATTTATTGCTTTCCCTATGGCCCAGAATATTGGCAAATTCAGGTGAAGGTTGGCTGGCCAAAAAACTTTGTTTAAACCTGCATTCCTAGTTCCTAAGGCTGGGAGTCTGCTTTTAGTATTTCTGTGGCTAAATCTTTTCTATTATGACTATAGTTATCTTAGGTATATAACTATTTTTGTATATTTTTTGAAATATATATATATACATATATATATATATATATATATATTCGCTTTTGCAAAATCCCAGTTCCAGATTTAGTCGAATACTTTAACGTGTCACTTAATCATCAGAATTTTCTAGAATTTCTCTATGTATCCTCTTACATAAATATAAATGTAACGTAATTGTACTTCAAAACGTAACATATTCTGGGTAAATTATAATTAGCAACTGACAAGCATTTCAGTTTAGTGTTAATAGATAACAATTCATAATGGAGTACTTAACACAATACATTATTTGATCAACATAACAGAATTTGCAATTTAAATCTGATAATGCGATTTCAGCTTTCATTCGAACATTCATTACTGTGAATAGGTTTTCGTAAAATTACTTAGTGTGGTCATTAGGCCCATTAGTTCCCATTGAAGTCTATATGGCATTACTTTAGTTCTAAGAATTTTGGTTCAATTAGGTATTAATGAAAGTGTTGGTTAAGAAATTCGTTCAAATTTTCTAATTGTAGATTAGGACTAATTTGTATTAAGTTCCGTGGAAGTGGCGTGGAGTTTCTCGAAAGTTCGTAAACGTATGGCGTAAACTTATCGCGATATATTTTAGTAAATTGAGAGAACAGATAAGAGGAAATGATAAAAGTAATTCTGAGTGTGAATGCAAATTACGTATCGTCAAAATATGAGAAATCCTGAATATCTCTCGTGATTCTCATCATTTATAACTGTATAAAACTTACACGGACCTTAATATCAAAAACAGAACAAAATTATGATATTAATGAATTTATTAACTTAATTATACAGTAAATTAATTTCTAAAATTATTTCATGAAAATACAATTTGTTAGCTGAATCCAAAAATAAAATGTTCTAAATAAGTATTATAAGTTTAATCTAAGTACGATTATTCTGACAATCGTTTTTTATTTTTATTTGCCACTCAAACGTTCAAAAAGATTTCCAGATGTTTAATATAATAATATCGCCAAAAAGTACAAACATTAAATACATTTTAAGTTCAATCAGAATCAATTAAGCATTAACAATTCTTTGCTCTGACCGATTTTTTTTATTTCGAAATAGTTACAAAAGATGCCAACTTAAGCAACATAACTTTAAAAACAAACGATTATAAATCAGCAAATAAATTAAGAAACGCGAAAAGTTAGAGTGATATGAACTATATATTGAATAGAAGCAGACGATAATAATTTTGCGTGAAGATAATTTTTCAAACTAAGCATTATTTCTAATTAATGCATGATTTATATATAGTGAATTAGAAATTAATTCACAAAGTAAGGAAAATAAATGTAAATAGAACTGAATATTTTACTATGCGAAACAATTGCTATCTCTTGAGATTTTAGTAAAAATAACATTTGGTCATATTGCTGTATTATTTTAGGCAAATGGCGTATTCAGGAATATGTTTAATATTTTATCATTTAGCTTTTATATTTTATAACTTTTTCTGGTAAGTGCTTTTTTTATTTCTTTAAAAAATGCTATATTTTTCATAATATACAAAATTTTGATTAATGCTTTTTATATTTAATTGAAATTATTCCCATTTTTTTACTTTCAAATGCTACACACAATGAGCAATACGATGATTAAAATTTACATATTTGTGTTACAGCCATGAACGTTTTCCAGATTTGTACATTTATTTCACACTTATATTCAATTTACGCTGTTTTTTCAAATAATACAGGAAAATTATTTAAAACTTAAATAATATATTTCCAGGATTATTGGAAATAACAGCGTATATTGAATATAAGTGGGAAATAAATGTATGCTAATAGATAATTATCTTTAATAAATGTATAATTTTTATTCTTTTAATTTAACCGACGTAATGTATACATATTTTCAAAATAATATAAACGGGAAAATTTTATATTATTTTATTTCAGACAGTTGTTTTACATATACACTGTTTAAACCCTTATAGCTCTCAATAAATTAAGTGATTAATAAAAAATGGGATGGTTTCCACTCTAGAATAATTGAAAAAGAGGGAGAAAAAATTTTTTTTTCCCGTCTCTCATCCACCTGTTTACTAATTACGTGATTTTCACAGCTGAAAAATATTCTAACTAGCCTGTTTTATTTCCCCCTTATCAAAAAGAATTTGAAAAACTTATCTTGTTGCATTAAAAAGGAAACACAAAATAAATCAAATGGAAATCATTAAGAGAATATTTAAAAAATATTGAAATTTATATGTCAAAGAAAAAAAGGAATTTGCTTAAATTTGTCATTCAATGCATCAAATACGGTAATATGCAAGCGTTATCTTCTGCTATAAAACTGAAATAAAATCCTCTTAAAGGTAAGATAGAATTTCCTTTTCTTAAAATTATATACATATGTAATAACTAAATTAAAATATCTACTTAAAATTCGAAATTCTTTGTTTATAATGTCCAATTCAAAAATCCGAATACCCTACCGCAAAACACCCAACTCATCGTTTTATAAAGCATTAACAAACATTATTTTTATAGATTTATTAATGAGTCTTCGTTAAAAAGATTAGACGTTTCTGATGGGTTATTTTTGGTGATTCCAAATAATAGAATATCTTTAAATGCTTACATGTGTCTTATTAGCCTACTTCAAATATTCATTAAGCCAGCATACACCCGGGGGTCCGCATTTCTAGGGGATCTACGAACGTATGTTCAATGATTCTTTTTTACAGACTCCGAAATGTCTTGTGGAAAAAATGAAAGATATGCCATTTTTAAACTAGATCACCAAATTGATTCAATGTAATAACTCTATTAAAATATGAATTTCGATGAAGAATAGTAATTCAGTATTTTTATTATGAAAATATACATTTTCGGACATAATAAAAAATAAAATACACTTTTACACTAAAAAAAAACTTATAAATGTATCAAAACTTCACAATGTATTTCATACTTATAATTAAAAAAAAATCCCAATATTTAATTTAAGAACACATTTAAAAATTACTAGTGTGTTTCACGTAGGCTTGCAATATACAGAATTTAACCCGGCACATGGTGAGTATATGTTATACTCACCATCTAACTTTTTTCAACGCTCCTTCCAAGCCATTTTTGGAAAATGCATTGTTTCTCGTGTAGCTGACTTTAAGGTCATATCCTTTGAGGGGGGTCTTCGTTTGTAGGTGAATTCTAAATATTTTGGATACCGCCTCTTAGGGTATATCATACCCTGCGCGTGAATTGCCTTTATAGTTTAGAATGCATGATCACGTTTTAAATCTTAATTATGTTATGGCGTAATATTGTAATTATGATGAAGAAATGTGATATTTGAGTAATTTAACAGAAGCGGAATTTAATAGATATAGTACAACAGTATTTTTGGATGAAGAAATTCTCTTTGCGGTTATGATGAGGTAGCATCAAATGATTAAGAGTATCACAGCAAGTATGATTCCTCCACTGAAATTGATCTAGATTTAGAAGAGGGAGACACATTTGAAAATAAATGTTTACTATGTAGAAACACAAAAGAATTTGGGAAGAACGTTATTTTAAAAGGAGACAACTGCTACACATCTTATCCACTTTTAGATGAACTTTTGCAAAAAAAAAAAAACCTATTGCTGGAACAAAATAAGGGAAAATAAAAAAGAAATTCCAAATTTTTTTTAATTTAAAGAAGAGAGAAGTTTACTTTTAAAAAGGTACAGTTAAAAAAAAATTAAGATCCAGTGAAAACATCGCATTCACTCACGACGAGATTAAAGCAGTGTATAAATAATGTACTGAATGCCCTTATAAAAAAAAAGAAAAAAAAACTAGAAAAATGTAATAAACATATTATATTTCTTACTTTTTTTCCCTTTTTAACTTTTATAAACAAATTTTACGGTAAAAACCGAATGTAAACACCCTTCGGTATGAGATACCCTCCACGAAAACTTTCAGTCGTTTTTTTCACGCGAGTGATGCCGGGTTAATTCTTATTTTGATAATTTGTACTGTTTATGATAAAAATCGCACTATAGATTAAAATCAAAGTGGATTGTTATTGCACTCAATACATTTGTATTGTGTGAAAAAATGAATGCGATGAATATTGTTATTGAAAATTGGGTCGCAAGCATTGAAAGTCTGAGAAGCACTCAATTAACCTCTGATCTTGAAAATTTAATCAATTAAATATTTTAATTAGTTAATTGCATTGGCGAAATTTCATTACTCTACAATAATTTTTTTCTTGGTATTGGAATTTTTCTGGCGTTTTCGTATTGTTGGACGAGAAGGTATTTCTTGACCACTGAGATCTACGCCATACATAGTTGGATTAAAATCAAAAACAGTCTTTGGCTGGAGTATGACATCAGTTTATTTATTTCTTTATTTTTGAGGTTGTTGATGGATTATGAATATTGCTCATCCGACACCATGCATTGAATTGAGCTCAATTTAACTTTTCCTGAAGTGGATATGGGTTCTACAAAGAAATGAAGCTGAAATAAACTTCTCCTGATATTTCGGGTATGCCAATAAGATCACTAAAAAATTACCCTATGAAATATTCAGGCGTGACATTTTGAAACATAAGTGCCCTGCCTGAGATACACTCATGTCCATAAATTAAGAATAATTCAGAATCACACAGAAATTGAACTCTAAAATAAAAATTTCATCTGTAGAATTATCACACACATCTTAAAGAAGAATATGCAAATTACAGGAAACCACTAGGTGGCGCGGATAGTACGTCACAATGACGAGAGTGTAAGAGAGGGGTATATAAGGAATGGTGGAAAGAAGTAAAATTGTTCACAAGCGCTTTAAAACCCTTTCAGTGCAATAACCGCATAGTTATGGCACAAAGGAAGCATTTGGATGATTTTTTCATGGTAGAATTATCGGACGACTGGAATGTGGACGTACCCAGCTGGAAGTATCCTTGGAACTTGGAATCGCCAAGAGTGTCATCTCCAGGCTTTGGCAACGATTCCAAGATAATGGTAATGCGAGTAGATGTTACAGCACAGGTCGCCTCCAAGTTACAACGCCGAATGAGAACCGGTATTTGGCAGTTCCTGTCAAAAGAAACAGACGGAGCACAGCATCAGACCTATCTCGTCAGCTCTCTTCCGGTACGACAGTTTCAAAGCAAACCATGTACAGACTCTTAGGGCACATTGGTCTATATGCTCGTAGGCCTATCAGATGTGTTCCCCTTACCGCAACTCACGGTCGCCTGCGATTAACATGGAGTAGAGAGCATGCATTGTGGACACCGCAACAGTGGTCTTGTGTGATGTTTTCCATAGAGTCCAGTTTTAGTTTGCAGTCTGATTCTCGCTGGACTTTCATATGGAGAGCGCCAGGTACCCGTTACCACCAAGAGAACACCATTAAACGACACCGTTACGGTGGTGCAGGATGGCTTGTTTGGGGAGGAATTATTCTTGGCTCCAGAACTGACCTGCATGTTCAGAGTGTAACGATGACAGGCCACATCTATCGTGATGTCATTCTGGAACAACATGTACGTTTGTTTCGGGGCGCCACGGGTGCTGAATTTCTGATTATGGATGACAACGCCCATCCTCACCGTGCAAACATAGTAGACGGATGCCTTCAATCGGAGGATATCCCCCGTATGGATTGGCCAGCATACTCACCGGACTTGAATCCAATAGAGCATGTGTGGGATATGCTTGGCCGACGAATTGCAGCCCGTCAACCCCCTCCCACCTGTCTACCGGAACTTCGGACGGCATTGCTTGATGAATGGTGTAATATTCCCCAAGATCAGATTGATAATTTGATACTCAGCATGCGTAGGCGTTGTAAGGCCTGTATTGCATCGTCCCGGAACATACTCCGTATAATAACCATCATACTAACCATGTTATACTGTTTTTTGTAAATAGGTTCTTTTTTGAAATTTGCTCCAGGGAGTATAAATCGCAATTTTTATTAATTATGTCAAACGTATAGCATCTTTTTTGCTCTTTACCTTTTGTTTAATAAATAGACTTTACAAATAAGTCAAATTTGTTTTGCTTTTGTTTCTTTCTTTGCCTGAACTTCATTATCCTTAATTTATGGACATGAGTGTAATATCGGCATGACATTTTAAGGCACTGCTACCGTGGCTGAGAAAATTACGGGTATGACAGTTAAAAAGTTAAGAGGTCGAAACTTTTTATGTTTAACTATTACATTCCTTTGGTTAAGAACAATATTCTAGCCCAAATGACAATGAAAAAACAATTTTAAAAAATTTTGCTTTACCTCAGTAGCAAGGAGTGTTTTATTTTGAATAGGCGCAGTGAGTCTTACAGGGATTCTTAAACTTTCAATATTTGCGACCAAATTTTAAATCATAATTGCCCATTCATTATAATTTATTGATTTCAATAGTAATGTACTTTGGCGTTACACCTACAATACGCCTTTAATTATAAACCTTACAAATTATCAAGATATTAAATTTTGTATATACTTTTTATATGACAAACCCCCTATGGTGTGGTTACTGGAAGTTATTATTCTTTCTGAACTTAGTATTGTAATATTAATTTCAAATACATTGTGCAGTATTGATATATTTATAAGTGTATTATATCAGTGTAAATGTGTACTTTAGTTTCTATTTTATTTTACTACCATTCAGTAAATTAATAATATTTTTAAATAATCCTTTATTCTCAACTTTTCAATACACTCGGCCCCCCCCCCCACGTAGGATTATCATGCCCCGTTAAGGGACTGCACCCCACAGTTTGAAAAACGCTGTGATACGCTCACATCCTTTTAAGAGACTTTTTTGGAATAAACACTATCTCAGAGAAAAAATTAAATAAGCTAAGATATTTAATTAAAATTATATTATACTCTTTTTAATTTAAATAATATAAAAACCTATACCTTGTTTTTGTTTTCTAAAGTAGGAATTCATTATATTTAAATGTTGTCTTTCATATTTTATGCTAAGCTTACGGCATTAAACTTCGTTATTATAATTGTATTAAAGTAACAATATCGTTTCTTCAATTTAAGCATTAAAATATTCAATATTTTTGATTAGGAATTGAATATTTAATGCGTTAACACATCATTTTATTTAAGGTATTTACTTTTATTCTTATATTATTATTTAACATGAAAAGTGTCAGTGTCATTTATGTTTTATCAAATCATATTTTAAGTATAATAAAATAACCCGCATTACATACAATTGAATTCATGCACAAACATTTAAAAAAATGTTTTGAGTACAAAGTATCGCTGTTATTTTCATACCTATTATAATATATGCTAATATTTATGCTTGTGCCACACTGATTCTGCAATCAGAAATAATGTACCATTAACGTTATAACATCTTATCTAAGGGAAAATATTTAACGAATTCTTTCATTATAAATGTAACAACTAAAGAAAAATAATATTTGTTCCTAAAATTGAGTATGTTTTTTCTCTGCTGCTTTCTGCCCTGAATTATTGTAAAATATTATCGTTGCAAACTATTATGAAAACTGTTGAAAATTTAAAGAATGTTTATTAACCAAATTTTACAAGAGGAAGTACCCCGAGCTTAACGTGGCCCAAATCCCATTGTACAGATTAAAAATTGTTCCTACTCATTGCTTCAACTGCAAAACAGTAATTTATATGTATGGTGGAGTTCTCTTTGTTTTTTCAATATATTATAAACCCTTCTTTAATAACTAATAATTTATCTTCTTGTTTAATAATTGTTTCATATTAAAATATTGTAAATAATTTAGATCTCGATGTTTAATACATAAATATTACATTATGTTGTATTTATTTTACGAGAAAAATTCTAATATACGCAAACAATATTGTTCCTGAAATTATAATTGAGTTTCAATGGAAAAGTGGAGAAAAATTGGGGATACATCCTAGTTGGCATCATTTTTGGCGACAATTTTAGTGACTTGGTGGCCATATGGATGTTTCTAGAAAATACTGGAGAAATCCATAAATCCCAATCTATGACGTAAGCGGATTTTTTGAGAAAACTCTGGAAGGTAGGGAGGGGGACTTTGAGGCAAATCGGCGCTCCTTTTTCGTTGAATTCCATTTTTTAAAATTGTACCTTATGTGTATCTAAGTTTATTACAGCAACATCATGATTGCTTTCATTAAAAATAGAGAGAAGAAAAGTACAAAGTGTGAATCACCAGAAATTAAATAAATGCACTTTATGTAAAGATATGAGCTTAATTGGGTATTTTACAAGCAAATGTAGGGAGCTAATGTTCCAAACCACTTAACAGTTTCTTTTTACTGTCAAATGTCAAAAAATATTATTTTTGTAAATATTTTTAAGATAAAATCAATTATATAAACTTAAATCAGCAGTTAGAAATGTTGTAAATATTGAATTCAAAGAATAATGCTAATTTTTATTTTCATTGAAAACAACAACATATTTTTACTTAAAGTTGGCTTTTTTCCAAAGAGAGCAAGCGAACTCAAAAGAACATGTTACAGAAATGTATATTAGATTTAAAAGTATAATATTTTGTAAAAAACAGTTAATTAATCTCTTAAAATTCCGTTTTTGTGTAAATTTTAAAACAGAGAGACAAGCATAGTCCAACATCGCAATCGGGAAAAAATTTCCTGTTTCTTTTTTTCCTCGTTTTCCAAAATCGTTTCTTTTCAACCACCACACAAAACAGTGCATTGTTGGTCTCAATTTTTTTCACAAGCCCAGATCACATACACTGGGAAAAATCACTTCTAAAAAGTTTTTCTGTCAATCGTAAAGGACTGTGCAAAACTCCTGGTAATTTTTTTTTTTTCATTTACCGCTTCATGTTTTTCCATTAGGCGATCTATGATATCAAGCCTGAAATTCAAATGAGATAATTTTTCTCCCAGTTTCTGATATAAGACGAAAGCAATGTGCAATGATGTATTTAAAAGATGAAAGAATGTTTTTGTAATATTTCTTACCCTCTCCCCTTTTTTGTTTTTGGGTAATTTGTGAGATGCTGATCCATTCTATATATACCACGAGAGAAATCCGATAACAAAGTTTCATTACTTCCAGAATCATTTATAGAAATTTCAGACGCACTGACGGAGTCAATATCAGAATTATTTTCTCTTACGGGCTTCTCATAATTACTCATTTTTCTTCTATTTTAAGTTCAAAATTTAAAAGAAATAGTGTTCGTAGCTCGTGATTCCCCGATCTAGTTAAAGAAAATTCCCGCCCTATCTAGTGTAAAAGAATGCAGTAAAACCTAACCTTGAAACTGGTTTCGGTATTTTTTTACAATTCTAACTTTACTCGAATATTTAGAGATATCTCTTGGAAACATTTCACTTTAAATGAGCAAAAATACTGGGCAAATCAGAGGATTAGAGTAGAAAAAGTATTGCCCGAGTGCCACTCAAGCTAATCTGGGAAGTGCCATTTCAAGTGCCGAGCGGCATTCTGGTATAACTGGGAAGTTCTAAATCAAGAACTAAAGTATAGTTGGAAGATTTACGAAAGTTATCTTCATAAACCTTTAGGGAATACATCCTAAATAAAATGACTTTTAATAAAAGAGTTCAGTTTCAATTTTATTAAATTTAATTTTAAGAACAATTTTAAATGAAAAGTATTTTTTGTGGTACTTTATCATCTACTTTTGTCGCAACTCGAAGGTCACTGGTGTGAGAGCGTTTGAGCAAGAAGGAGATATGATCATTAAATAGCTAATTTTTTTTCATCTTTTGCACTTTACGAAATATACTTTTATAACTTAACTCTGGGAACAATATGTGAAATCCTATTTCGTAATCAGATAACTTAATTATGGAAGACACTTATCTGGAGTGACAACTTCTTGTACGATTCTTGTAGAAACCCGATATTATAGTCAGCTCCAGGTTTGGTTACTTAACCACTTCCTGCTAGATTCTCCGTCGAATCTTAATCTTAAGATCTCCAGTCGCTATTTACTAATTCTTGAATTCAGCTGAATGATCAATGCTTAGTGATTAACTCACATACTCAATGACTGGCACTTAAAAAATAGTAACATTTGTATAAAATTAAGTCATCTCTTCTGAAAAGTGGTTTTTAGACTAAAATCGCAGTAAGGAATATTTTTTCGAAGATAAATTGTCGAAGGTTCGAATAGAATCCGTTACAACTTTCTACAAGTAGAATCTCAAGCGCTATTATTTTAAAAACAATCTTTATTTTAATCTCAATTATTTTCACCAGTTCCTGTAAAGTTGGTCCCCAAAAGGGTGTCCAAACTCTGCGCAGCTGGAAATATCGTAAGGAGTACTTAAAAATGCTCCAAAAACTGTACATGTTCGATCCATAATTTACGAGAAAATTACAAAAACTAAGTGTGATGACACAGCCTTTTATTAGACACATTAACAGAGGTATTTTCAAATTATTATAAATGCAGAGGCTCAATATGTCTACTATACGAATCGATGCAGGCTTGAACGAACCGTGAAATGAATGAATACACACGTCGCAACAGTTCGGTGTCCACCAAAGTACACGCAGCATACAGACAAGCAACATATCCGTTTGTGTCGTCACTACACCTCGATGTACAATTCCTTTTAATTGATCCATAAAAATAATCAACAGTATAAGATCTGGTGATCTTGGTGGCTATAGAACAGGACCCATTTATATCCTATCTACTTGTCAGGGTATGCCATACCCAGCCATCCCTCAAGATTCCAACAATGAATCTGGTTTTATACAGTTTAGGCACTATTTAATATTTTCTGAAGAGGAAATTTTCTCAGTTCATTATCAGTTTTTTCATTGAAAGATAATGGATTACGTATTATGGATATCCCTCTATAATACGACTTTGCTTCACATTCATTCCAAACGAAGAACTTTAAAATTACTTTTGAAGAAAACTATACATTATCAAATACACATGGCAACCATTAAAAATCATACACTGTTGAGTAAAAACTACGATTTATTTCAAATAGTATTGGTTTTTACTCTTAGTTCTAATTTTTAAAGCGACATTCTTTGAAAAATAGAGAGAAAGGGCGAGATAAATAGAGAACTATTTTAAAAAAAAGATCAGTTAAAAAAATACTTCATATATATAGATATGCTGTTAACGAAAATCATTCCCCCTGTTTATGAAAATAGTATTACAAAATTAATTTTTAGAATGCCTTTATCCTTTGACAAATGATTGTAGTTCTCATTTCACAGATTGAAGAATGTAGGAAATTTTTTCAACTTATATGTATGTTTTTCTTTAAAATGTATCAAAAAGGTTTTGAAAATAAAATAAAAAGGAAATGAGCAATATTGTTTAAAGGTTTTCTCGCAATTATTTTCTAAAATTGGCTTACATTTTTGAATAAATCTTAAATATTGTTAAAATTTAATGTATACGCAAGTTGCCCGTTAAGTCAGAGCATGCAATACTTTTAATTGTATTATTTTTAAATAAAACTGTATAATATATGTGTTTGTCAAAGTTTAAATTTTTGCAATACTGTATGAAAGGGATTAATTTAACATTGAAAACTTATTAGCTATGCATTCATTCAGAATTTTACTTTGATTTTAAAGTTTACACAAATGTATGCACATTATTTTGTATCAATACTTTTTCAAAAAAAAGAGAATTCCACCAAATAAATTAAAGTAATGTTATGGTTAATATAGTTCAAATAACAAACACCTCTTAAATAACAAAAAGATAACGTAAAGGTTTTACGCAGGAGATTTCATCAGTAAATAAAAAATAAATATATTTTCTCAGTCCTTAAGAATATTCAAATATTTCCCCGAAACTAATTAGGTTCTATATAAACTTCTACTTTCTTATCATTATGAATTTCCCTATGGGTTTCAATGCTTGAACAATTCATTCTCCTCAATTTTTAACCTGAAACTTTGTTAAAAGTAAACAATATCAAACGTAATAAATTAATTTTCATAATTATTAAACGCAATTTCCATGAGAAAAATTGAAAGATAAAAATGTATTTGGCTTGTAAAAAAATGTAAATACAAATCATGCACTCATGAGCTCTCCCCAGTTAAGTTTGTGTGCATGCATACATGTGTGCGTGCGTGCATGCATTGTTTTAATAATTAGTAATGAAATCATTTTTGACTCTCAAATACAGTACACGAAAATTATATATAAAATCCATAATTATATACTAAATTGCCATAAATCAAAAAGAAAAGCAACAAACATAAATGCAATGTCTGGAGAAAATAGAATGGCACTAAGTATGTAACTTGAAAAAAAAGAATGGAGTTTTCAACAACTGTTGTGATGGCATCTTTCCAAATCCCTCCTCTATCCATGTGGTCAGTTTCAAAATCACGCTAGTTGGGTATACCGCGTCATTGAGTGAACACGTGCAACTGTATTTTGCCTGGAAAATGGCGAATCAACATCAAGTTTCTTGTGAAACCTTACAAATAAGCCTGCAGTGTGGGAAATTATGAAAGTGCTGGGGGCCAAGAGTAAGCGATTACAGACCAAAAAACTCGTGATTAGAGCGAGTTTCCATTCACATCCAATGTCAGACTGTTAATCAACAGTACTACATTGCAGTACTAAAAACACTCCGAGAAAAAGTTAGGGAAAATTGTGTTTCTAATATGTATGCAGTTTTTGATCAGCAAGAACATCACTATGATGATGCATTTTGGCAAACATCTGCGCGGAATATTAAGCCAGTTTGTTTCCAAGTGAGGAGGTGTATACGTGCTCCTTTGTTGAGTTTTGTTGATGTAAAAACCTGGAGGGCATGCTATGCAGAAGACAATGGATTTCAAATTCTAAATGATAAATGATGACGAGATTGTGACTTCCATGCAAGAAGAATCCAACCCCGTTGACGAAGAAACGGATGAAGATGAGGACAACAACATCAACGAAAGTAGCAAGGGTTCATTAAATGCTGACTCGTTTTCTGTGTTAGAGACCGCTATGGAGTGGTACGAACAACAATCAGAGGGCTGTCTTACTCAACTACTGCTGCTCAAGAGAATCAGAGACCTTGCAACGAAAACACCGAGTTGTACAATGGTTCAGCGAAAAATATGTGAATATTTTCCCCAATAAAGGTAACATTGAGACATTTTGTACCTATTTTGCTTTTTCGTCAAGCCCATTTCCCGCATGTGATTATTTTCAATATTCGTATAGTGTCCTGCTTCATATAGTGCATGAATCGCATTCAGTTTTCGGTTATCCGAACAACCGCGTATCTGAACAGTGTACAGTTCCAATTGATTCGGATAAACGACGTTCTACTGTATGCATGAATTTTTTCTTTCCGATAGAAATATCAATACAAAATCATGTACTTGAGTTCACATCAATAAAAATAAGTACTTTAAAAGGTAGTAGAATACTTTAATGTACTTCACATGTCAGAAAAATGCCTTAATGTACTTCACATGTCAGCAAAATGCTTTAAAGTACTTCACATGTCAGCAAAAACTGCTTCATGGACAATTAATTGCCTATTCGCATAAACTTTCCTCTAATCTGCAGTGTTTACAATGTATGTATGTATGCTTATGTATGTATGTATGTATGTATGCTTACAATGTATGTATGCTTTTTATGCTTATATTTAAAAACTAAATTAATATTAAGCAGCTTTAAGCAATAATGAAAGTAATTAAACCGAGATTTTATTTTTCTACCGAAATAAATTCGAGGCTAGCCTTAAGGGTCTCTAGCCTCGACGACTCGATATAAGTTTTAATAAAAAAAATAATTATGTACTTTGAATTTTATCGAGGAATTTTTTCCCACTACATAATTAATTCGGTTGATCAATGGGGTAATTAAAAAAAATCGAGCAAATGCTTCAGCAATTAGGAGCCGTTAATGACAATCATCGTATTTTATGAAGTCTTTTTGTTGTTGTTGGAGTTCTTTCGCTGTTGTGTAATCTTTTCATCGTCAAATTTTGTTTGGGCGGTAAATTATGCTTATTTAGTGTAGAAGTGGGAAAAAAATACTTGCTGGTAATATTAGATTGTCCTAAGGTCTTCTAACGGTATCATCTATTTAACAAATTATTCATCATGAAAAATAATGTTTTTGACATGAAAAGTAAAACCTTATCTAAAAGTAATTAACAACGTTGATTTCTGAGAAATAATAAAAATAATTATCTGAAGATTGTATCTGTTGCGCTTAAAACGAAAACATATAGTTTTTTTCCAATTTTTTTTTAATAGAGGTCATATTTTTTAGGGTTAACTTCTTGAATTTAATATGTTTTAATATCTAAGGGCTCACAAATATACATTACTGACAAAGATTGTTAGTACTGTTAAAGGAATTAGAAGAAAAATAATTTATATTTTGTTTTGTATTATACTTTGTTTTATAATTCTATTCAATGATTAGAATACAAAGAATTCATTAAACCGAGTATTCTTAGAAAAGATTAATTTTAGTTTTCCTTATAAGACCATTTTTATATCACCCGACAAAAAATCATTTATGATAGATAAGAACAACCGTTTTCATAGAAAAAATATTCTCGAACTATAACATTTTGTTACAAATAATTTTCTTTCCTGAATACTTTTTATTTCATTGTATTTTTTTTAATTTTTAAAAAATGCATAAGATTTATCTTATAAATAAACTTATAATAAAAGTTAATTCCACTTTAGTAACTAATTTCAAATTTATTTAAAATAGTACATACTTTTCTTCATGTGTAATTTCAGAATTCTGTGTGGATGTTTTTGTACATCTATATTTTGATTGATATAATTAAATGCCATTTTATTTAATTCTACTATTAACATACTCGATGAACTATAAAAATAATTTCGTAAACATTTTAGGCAGTTCATTCTACAAAGCATAGTGTGTTCACTCATTTAAAGTTTTCATTTTATTTAAGGTAATTTTTTACTTATCAATAGACAAGACAAAAAGGACAAATGTGTACTAGTCGTTTCAATTTTGTAAACTTTTTATTTACATTAATATAAAAATGGATGTTGGTACATATGTAATCGCTTCACTGCAACACCGTTCTACCGAACACTCTAAAGATTTTCATGTATATGTATATTTTGTAAAGAAGGCTTTTGTGCTATCATTTTTGTTGCAGCACCCCACTATAGCAAAGCAACTTCTGCTTCGTTCAATCAATCATCAAATTGCCAACGTGGTTGCCAAAAATGATGTCAACTTGGCTCTATCGCAAACATTTCACTATATTTCCATTGAAACACCATGGTAATGTAAGGAACGGCGTTGCATTCGAATATTACAATTTTAACATAAAATAAATACAACAGAAAGTAATATTAACGTATTTCAGATCCAAATATAAATTATTTACAGTATTTTAAACGTTCATTACACAGACTTTGTAGCTATGTGTTACTTTTGCTGAGCAGAGATCAGATTAGGAAGATGTTTTCAAAAATCGGCCCAAAAGAGAGTAACGGGGTGTCATAAATAAAATAAATCTATTTATCAGTTATTAGACCTTCAGAATAAAAATTTTACAAATGTTGTTGTTTTTTGTTGTTTAGCAAAAATATGCAAAAAGCTTTTTTTTTTGTTTAATTGGCAATTCACTTAAAATTAACTCCATAAAAACTTCTTTATCCTTCAACCTATATTGTTTAATTTTTCAATTTACCCGTACAAAGAACGGGTGTACCAGCTATTCTTTTGAAGTTCTCTACTGCAATATTTGTGCATTATAAGACATTTTAGTACATAATTTCCCACAACGTCATTAATGTAAGTATCAATTTTAAAACATTAACCTAGAATAAAATCTTTTTTATATATATATCTGGAAATATAAATTTCACAATTTTATTAAAATGTATGTTTTACAAATTCATTAAAATGTATGATTCATAACTTCACTAAAATTGATGTTTCACAATTCCATTAAAACGTATGCTTTACAACTTTATTAAATGCCCTGTTTCGGAATTTCGTTAACATTTTCATAAGTTGTAGGCCAGTTTTTATATCGCTTTTTATTTGTTAAACAATTTTTCTTGAGAGAGAAATTTTGCTTTTAAATCCAGTTTTTTAGTGGCTTTCAAAATCGATCTCAATATAAAAGAGCTATCGAATATCCAAAAATGTCGATCATTCTTTGATAGAACAAAAAAATAATAATAATAAGCAAAGATAAATTCTGTAGAAACTTGAGTGAAATTATCAGAGTTTGAACCGACTACGGTAAAATTTCAATACTTTTTACAAATTCATAACAGATAATATTTTGATGAACCATAACTATTGATTTTAATTCATACATAAATTGACATATTCCATAAATTAAGCATATATTTTCCGTATTATACAAATATTTTTAAATCAGAAGTGTACTTCTTTTAATATATTATTATTAGGAAGTCAAAGCTCTTTTACGGAGATGATTCTGATGAATTTCTTACATTACTCATAAATACACAAAGCGGAGGAAAAAAGTGTAAAGAAACGTAATACCAATTAAATGTATTAATTTCGACGATTAATTTTTAAAATAACCAGGATGTAAAAAATACTAATGAATTATAGCCAAGATATTTTAAATTTACCCTCCTCTCTAAGAAAACAAATAATTTTGATTGAAAAGTGCAATCAAGAAAATTATTTATTATCTATTTAAGAACATCCCTCAAAATGTAGTCCTTAAACTAATTGAATTTACCCAAATCTATGAGTAACACAAATTGTCAAGACTCAGGATAAACATGTTTATTTGCTAAATACATAATATTTATTTTAAAGTACTCTTAATCCATTGATTGAATTAAAAGAAGTAAAAGTAACGCATACAAAGATAAATTCATCCAAAAGAATTTTTTTTTTTATAAAATGGGAACAGAGATTTAAAAGTTCGTTCGGTAGTAAAAAGAATACTTCCAGATTTATTTCACTTATTTATTTATTTTGCTTGATGTTACACAAACTTATTTAATTTATAAAACGGCATTCAATAGTCTCTTCATAATGTCAGTAAAACTAAATTAACAAATATTTTAATGTGTTGTTTTTCCCTTATATAAAAATAAAATACTCCCAAGCGATTTATTAGAATTATTTAAAACCAAGTACTTTTTTTATAGAATATAATATGATACATACAAATAATAACAACTTTGAAGCAGGACTTTAAGATATTAAAATACAATTAACGAAAAAAATAAAAAATAGTAATATTTACGACAAAAGAGAAGAGTTCAAATTTAATATTACTAAAGTACCACATTGGGAAGGTAATATACATATATTAAAATTCGGAAATAATATTTTTTTTTTACAAACAACGTAACAAATTTCTAGCAACAAAAAATTCATACAAAATACAAAAACATTAATTAAATATTGTTTAGTTCAAAAGTACTCTATTAATTTCATTAATAGATATTTGTACATGGAAAATCTAAATTGTATGGTTTAATTTTTTATTTAAAGATTAATAGTTTTCTTGTTATAGAAATATTGTAACTTTTTCTCAATTCCATGTTGGATATGCTTTTAATTGCCAACATATTCGACTCAAAGAGGGCTCAATATAGTATTTAAAATCAATTATTCTAAAATTATTTTAGTACAAGTAATTTTATACTTTTTGTTATGTTCTACGATTTGGCCACTATATATATATATATTAATACAAACCAAAAACATTGCAGTAACAAAATACATACGATTATTATCAATAGTTCTGTATTATATTTGAATAAAGGTTTTACACACACTTATCTCTCTTTCTGATATATGCAAAATTTTCTTACATAAAATACGCAAATAAATTTTTTATAAATATTTATGTACATTTGGTTAAATTTTGGTATATTCTTTAATGACAAAATGTGCACTTATTTGATTTTATTAAATGTAAATTACTACAAATGAAATATGAGTATAAAATTAACATTTGATGTTTTAATTAAAAATTAAAATGGTACAATTAAGATACAATAAAATTATTTGAATCATATTCAGTTTTCAAAGTTGGAGCCTTTTCTGAATAATTGTTTGCTTCAATTAAAATTGTTAACTAATGCAAAAGTTTAATTAACAATTAAATAGAATAACTTTAGAATTAAATATACTATAAATAAGGAATGTTTTTTAAGCGGGTCTTGTTTTGAATGATAAAATATGAAGAGAAACGGAAAAAAAATATATATAAACATAAACCAGAGAAATTGTAATATTTAAAATTCTTTGTTAATTTCGCAATTTATTTAGAAACGGTTAGTAAAGGGAAATAATAACACCTTAAATAAAAATCTCTGATATAATATAAAATCCATTTAGTCAACGAAATAGTATTTCAGTTACAAAATTACTTTTCACAATATTTTGGATTTATAGGAAAGTTTGCCATTAGTAAGCACATTCCTACACAGACAAATTAATTCCAACGTAGTACAAAAAAAAAAAAAAGATCTAATGTTATATTATTTACAGGTGATCAGTGAAATAAAAAACATTAATCAACCAATTGCGTAAACAATTTCAGACTTATAGAGATTGTGTAAGTGTAATAAGTGAATTGGCTACAAACGTTGACTATATATATAATTTCTGTGAGATAATTAAATAATAAAGCTTTGCTAAAAAACTGATAAATGAAAGAGCTGAATTATATATACAAAACTGAACTATAATAAATTCTTATTTTACCTACCGAACTTTAGATGATTTTCTAGACATTTGAAGCTCACATAAGTATTATTATTCAACTTAATTGTTTGTAGTAAGTACGGATTGTGTAGAAACATGTTTTTTTAATATAATTGCTTGCCATTAAGTGTATCTAACGCCTGCAATTATTTTTGAAACATGCCTGAAAAACTTTAAAAATTGAATTCTTTAAACTTTTGTGAAGGAACTTGAAAAGGAGGAATTTTAATCTATTTTAATGCATTTTCAATTGCATGATAAAATTGCTTTCACGTGCTCCATCATACGTTGGAAAAATGATTAAGTCGATATTGTTTAACTTGGCATTATGAATTTTCCTTAATTACCAAATGACAAGCTGGTTCTCCTTCAGAATAGTATCGAATATATTTATTATTTTCAAAGCATACATAATTTTGGGATAAGTTTAACTGAAATAAAAAGCAAATAAAAAAATCATTTATTTGGAAAAATTCCTGAGTTTATCAACTGCATAATTGAAGCGTCTTAGAATGAAGCACGATAAAAAGAATAATTTTTTTTAAACGAAAGCATACTCTGTATTCATTTCGAAAATGAAATAAATTTTTACTTACTGTTTGTTTTACATATGACTCTACAAAATCTAAAATCCAATAGTTCGCTGTATTTTAACAAGCTTTCTTTTGAA
>BMAO01024346.1:0-79012 GCA_019973975.1 Trichonephila clavata | reverse complement strand
GTATCAAACGAACACTTGTAACGAATATTTTTTCTCTATCCAATGATCATTTGAATGTTGTCGTCAAATAAACATTTGATTAGATCACAGTAATAAGGCATTCTTTAATAATTAGCTTAGCGTACACCTTCAATTTATTTCCACGACGTTACACAAGGCTTGTTCCTACTCAAAATCGACGGTGTGGAACATATTATATACGTACGGTGCATATCCTTATCGTTCAGTCCTGGCGCAGGAACTAATGCCCAGAGACCAGGAGCGTCGTTTTGAATTTTGCAATTTCGTGTTAAATACACTGGATGAAAATCCAGATTTTTTTAATGAAGTTTTGTGGTCGGATGAATGCCGGTTCTCGAGGCAATGCACTATTAATACGCATTATTGGTCCCTCGAAAACCCACATCTAATACGACCGAATCGTCACCAAGTGCGTTGGTCGGTGAATGTGTGGTGCGGAATATGAAAGAGCACCTTAATTGGCCCAATGTATTTCGATGGACCTTTAACATCAGAATTATACACGGAAATTTTATCTGGACCATTAGTCGATTTTTTAGAAGATGAAGTTCCTAAGTCTTCTGGATTTCTTTCTCTGGGTCTTCCTAAAAGACGAAGTGTACGAACGTGAATCCCCCACGAGTAAATCCGATTTACTCAATCGAATCAGCATGGCATGCAGGTCTGTGACACCAACTATGTTGCAGAAGTTACAGGCGGAGGTTCTGACGCGGCTTCGATACTGCATTTCTGCCGATGGCAGTCATTTTGAACATTATTTAAGTTAATTTGGTCATTCTGATATAATAAAGCCCCTGATTCATGATTGGCGCATCATTCTACATAATGCTATAATTTGTAAGGCAAATCCTGTATTATTTTGCTGTTATTTGTTAAAATAAGTTGTTTTAATCTTTCCCGTACAAATTGTATTTCTTTAATTTAACTTTGTATTGCTGTATGACAAACAATAAACTTGTCAATCTATGATGTTTAAAACAATGTTTCAATATTACTATGATGTTTTTCTTTTGCTCTTTCTGTAGATAGTGAATTACTGTTCTCTAAACTCAATGTATATACGACCCCCTTTTCTGAACAATTCAGATCCTTCAATTTTATGTAGGCATAACTCGGTCAGTTTTTATCGTAATAAAATGAAATTTTTTGTGTTTACTTTGTTTTTGTGAACTGCATCTTTTCCTAAATATAAGTGATAGTACCTGGGGACCGTATAAAAATTTAATTTTTGTAATTTTTTTCTAAATGGCTTTTGGTTCGAAAAGCACGTAAAAACATATATCTTTTTAAAAACATTTTTCAAGTTGGAAGTACATGTCTGAATCGAACGGTTCGGGAATTAGCCATTGGGTCACAATAAGGCTGGACACCCTGTATAAAACGGCAAGATATATAAAAGGAAAAGTGCTACATAAAACAGTAAGAGCTTTTATAGTATATTTCCGATTTCACATACCCACCAATTTTTTAAAACATTTTACAAATTTCAGCTTTTAATTACATTTTATTTTTATTTTTTCAATTTACTAGTGTAAGTCAATGAAAACTTTATAAGTTTTTGCACAAACTTTTATTTCATTCCATATAAAAAATCCTGGTAATTTTATAGAGATTTTAGTGCTAAATTAAATGGTGATAGTTTGATATTGGAGTGCCAAGTTGTTGTTTATGTTCGCCAAGATAGGCTATAACATTACAATATGGTTACCTTTATATTTTTATCGTGTGCTAATATGGTTGCCATGGAGAAGCAGTACATTATAGTTAATTTTAATTGTTTTTTCCCGCGGTAATTCTATTAATTTTAGACGATTTTAATTTGATTTCCTTAAAAAATTAACCATTTTCATTGCAATCATTCTTTGTAACTTTGAAACAAATGTGAATTTTTAAAAAAAAATCCTAGTTCAGCCACTATGGTAGTCATTGCTTCATGTTGGCAAAACATTTTTATTGAAGCATTTTTCATAAAAGGAAAACATTTTAGAGAAATATGTCATTTTTTTCCAAAAAAATTACATTTAAATCATTTTTTAGTAATAATATTCTTAAGATGATTTTTACATGTATATTCTACTTCACAACTGGCACTAAAATATCTCAGAAAAAATATTCATTTATACCGTTTTTCAAAATTACATTTCTGAACATAGTAACTGAAATTCAAAACAGTCTAGAGAAATGAATTTATCAGGTTACTATATATTATTGCATACAAATACTTAAAACCAAGAGAAGTAAATGCATTTTGGCAGGCAGCCCAAAAACTTGAATTTATATCGACAGAACAGAAGTGACAAAAAAAAAATCTCTAGAAAGAAATTTTGCCGACAAAAAATGCATATCTTTCAACTCTTTTATTAAATCATAAATCTTGGACTCGGGTCTTATTGGGTACAACGTGTTTGAAGGCTACATCGTTGGCGTAGTTTGATATTTCGGAGCTTTGTTTAAAAAGAGCTTTTTAGAGCCATGGAATGTTGCATTCTATCGAAATTCATTTTCTAGTGAAGTAAAAAAAGAATTACTTTAGAGAGCTTATATCGAAAATGTTGCTTTAAACGGTGAGTCGATATATAGTGAAATAGTTGAAAAATGTATTTTTAAATAAGTAATAAAAGATAAGAATTTTTTGCCAGCGTACTTATTTTCTTTTGCGTAGCTTTGGTTATTGAACATAAATTTATCCTAGGAATGAAACTAAGTGCATATATTTAACTATTGCAACCATAAATTTAACCTAACCTATTATGCATAAATTTAACTACTGCAACTAAATGTATATATTTAACTACTTCAACTAAATGTATATATTTAACTACTGCAACTTCTCCATGACGAGTATACTCGCCATGGAGAAGTTGCAGGATTTTGTGTCATGACGAGTATACTCGTCATGCGTAAAAATTACGGACCACTGGCTATTTAAATTATAATTTTTGAGAAAAACAAAATATATATTCTCAAATTTCAAGATATTAAGAATATTTTTAAGCCAGGCTGGAGTGAAACAGACAAAAAATATGAAAATTTCAAGATGAGCCGATGCATCCCCGTAATGCACAGGCTGAAAGAATGTATAAGTTTGTCAAGAGAATTTATTTAGGTCCGATGATAATGTAAGAGGGATGATCAGAAAAAAAGGTTACAAGCCGCAGCGTTTGAAAACTGCATATTGTGGAGAATTTTCCCCCAAAAGTGGAGACAGATGTCGCTACTTGTCATGCAGTTAGTTTGAGGGTAGGTATGGAAAGCTCCCAGGACGATTGAAATTGCAGGAGCTTAGGAAATTGCAATAGCTTAGGAAATTGGTCTTTTTTGTAAGTGCGAGCCGTGATTCAATTTTATGGGCAAAGAATACGTCTGCATCTGAGAGAGCAGAGTAGAATGAGTAGACAACATGTAGCGAAATTGTGACACTCTTTACAATCAGGCAGATAGGATATCGAAAGCCGCAATATGACAGGGAGCTACCGGCCAAGTTTTTCAAAGACAGAAATAAATACGGCACTAATTGAAGAAATGATTCAAAATGATCGACAGGTAAATCTCGTCAGAGCTGGGACTGAGCTATGGTAGCGTGCAACATATCGTTTCTGATGTGCTGCGATATTCCAAGACAGTTCTGAGATATTTTCTTTTTTACAAAAACTAGAGCACTTTATCTGAGTTATAATACGAAATTGCTTAAAAAAACAGTGATTATATTCACATAAAGGACTGTAAATTTTGTAATTAAACAGTGACTGATAAATCTGAAGGTTAAAACACTTCTACTATTATACAGAACTTACAGAAAAAATTTCACACAGTGAATTATGTTCAAAATTTTTTTAGCAATCGCTAACCTCGTTTGATTATTTTCAAAAATCACATATCGAGTAAAACGCGTTTTACTGTATGACATCTTGGTTAAAGTAATGGCATCTGCTTTTACTAAAACACTTGCAGTTTTTGTTTTAGTGAACAGAAAATAATAAATTTGATATTTTTATAAAGCTAATAAGATGGCTCATAAAATAAAATTATTTAAAAAAAAGTCATTTTTGGCAAAATTCACAATTTTACGGTAGTCGGATACCTTAAGAGAAAGGACCGTCGGCCTCAGGAACCCGCGACAAAGCTAAATTACTTTATAGCCCCGTTCACAGACCCCCGTACAACACGTATTATTAATAAAATTGGCAATTTTATAAAAGTAAATCAATCTTTTTGATCCAATATTTTAACAGTGACACCCTGTGATTGACGAGTATACACGTCCTCTCTCGATTTCCGTGATACACATAGTTGTGTACACGTGTGATACAAACAGGGGTGCCACAGTTAACTGGTTAATGGCTATTTCACTTTTTATGTAACTGAATCTGGGAGTTTGTCTGCTTTAAGTATTAATTTTGAGGCTTTTGTGTTTGTAATGTGTAAACGTAAATTAAAATTTGGATTTTAAAGAGGATTCAATACACATTTGGATACAAAAACCTTATTAAAATTCCATTATTTTAATTTCCGTATATATGACTTAATTCGATTATATATTTTAAATAGAAAATATATACTTCTAAATAACTATCGTTTAAAGGTAATCTATATTTTTCTATCATCTTGTACGCCCAACGAAAAGTAACGAATATTTTTTGGTTCTTTTTGTGAACAAGTAAAAAAAAAAAGATATATAGTTATCTTCAATGCTTATAGCCAATAGTGGGTTCACAAATATTAGGCAACATCTTGTACAAAAAACACACATACACACACATCTTTTCCCCTCAAATTCCATGAAAACAGTTTCGGCATTCATGAATTCTGGGTATAAAGAACATACTCCTGAAGAAATCCAAGACTTTGTTTCTCATTAGGATATAAATCTCAAGTTCTCATTGCGGCATATATCAGTAAAAACAAGTCAATGCATATGTTATAACATCTCAGGAAGTATCGTGATTTAAATAAAGTATTGAACGTAAGGCTAAAAAGGCTCAGTAGTATTATAGTGTACACCTTTATTCATCGCCATCTTGGCGAATTTCAATCATATTGGAATCAAATCCAATTCAGAAAAACGAGCTGTTGGCGTAATTTAGCATTATGTGCTTTTCTCTTTCGCCAAGTAAAGGAATATTAACGTCGCACTATTCAGCTACTCTAGGGCTTTTGGCAACGGATCTTATAATTTTGAACCATAATCGAGGACTACGCCTGAGCTTATATCCCCGCTCCTACCTTCCACATCACACCTACAGGAGGACGTTTGAATGTCGACAGATTAAACGGGCAACATCCCTCTACACGGCGGGTCTTCAGCGGTACTAGGCTCGATCTCATGACACGCCAACCACGAGTCTGTTACCTTGACCACTAGGCTATCTCGACCACTATATTTCTATGAGAAAGAAATGCATTAAAAGAAAAGAATGGCAACTTTGATAATGTGATGAAACTGCATAATTTCAGCGAGTAAGTGCTTATCAAGTCGCACTATAAAACAACACGAAATCTATTGGCAACGGAGCTATTTATTTTGAAGCTTGGTTAAGTTACGAGGATGACACTTGAGTTGGCACTTCTCTATGCCAATGGGAGGACGTGTGAGTCTACATATTTAACATGCATCGGCCTCCTCTGCAAGGGCGGGTCTTCAGTGGTACTAGGCTCGATCTCATGACACGCTGTGACCACGAGTCCGTTACCTAGACCACTAGGCTACCGCCAAAGGTATGAACTAAACTAGAAATTTATTTAAAACGTTAAAATCTATTTGGGTATTTGCTTAAAAATAATCCTTCCATGTCCGTGCGTGTTACATTCCTATGTTGAATTTACTACATACTCTAAAACATATTTCTAACATATCTTACATATTTCTAAAAATAAGCTCTGATATCCAAATATTCTTAAATTGTGAATGAGTGTTCATCTACGATGCACTGTAAAGCTATACGAGGACTATTGGCGAGGGACCACATAATTCTGAACCATTGCCAAGTGACGAAGACTGCATCTGAGCTGGCATATCCTCACCAAATTACTTCGCATGCAAATTGCGAGGGCTTTGAACCTTGGCAGATTTAAAGTATCAGTCCTTCTACATGCCAGATTTTCAGTGACACTAGAGCTCGAGCTCGTGACCCCGACCATTAAGCTACCACGGTCACGCCATTATTGAAATCGGGGGTGTAGATAATCGCTATAATATCCCATAATCTCAAGTTTTTGTTTGTTTTATAAGTCAGAATGATAATGCAAAGCAAATATAAATTATAGTAATAAGGAAGAAACTTTTACTTTCTCTCACATACACGAATCAAATCTCCAAATTTCTTAAAATTATCATATATACGGTAAGAGATTTATTTAGATTTCTAGTAACATGCAAACTCATCTGGAAAAACTAATACTTTTCAATAAGAAAAAAATTGGAAATATTAAGTTTTTCAGAATATTTGTGTATCTTTTAAAGCAATTGTACTTACACGGGGATTTTAACACCAAAATCAATTCACTTTGTTTTATATAATAGTAATAACATTTTTGAAGTATAATTAAACAATTTATTTAATTTTAAAGGTTTAGTTAAAAATATTTAGAAACAATTTTCTTATGTAAAAGTAACATTACAGAAAATCAATACGTAAAACAATCAATGAAAATTTGTTTGGGAAAAAAATTCCACTCTACATCGCTTTTCTACAATGAGGGAATATTAACATCGCATTGTTCAGCTACACGAGGGCTTCTGGCGACGAACCTCGTAATTTTGAACCATGTCAAGTGACGAAGATGACACCTGCAGCTTTTCTACAGGGTCGAACCAGGGCTAAAACCCATGACTCGAGATAAATAAACTGGCTACGAGTACACGAATACGACCATTTGACTATCGGGACGATGTTAAATATTAGCAATACTTTCAATTTTTTTTATTGAAATGTACTCGACATATTCGACATTAAGTGAGTGAATATTTACGTCACACTATTCAGCTACTCGAGGGGTTTTGGTGACGGACCTCGTAATTTTGAACCATTGTCAAGTGACGAGGACGATACCTGAGCTGGCTTCCCCTCTCCTTAGCTACCACACCACACCAATAGAGACGTTTCAGCTGTCGACAGATTTAACGTGCATCGCTCCCATATACGGTGGGTCTTCAGCGGTACTAGGCTCGAAGTAACACGTCAGCCACGAGTCCGTTACCTCTACCACTAGGCTACCACGGTCACATATTCGATGTTAAAATAAGTTAGAGAAAAAAACAAATTTTACAAATTTTCTTTTCTAGATAATTATAAGTTTATAGATTCACTAACAAATTTCAAAATATAGTTTTCACAAGCGTTAAAATCCTAGAGCAATTTCGCAAGACAAATAAAATTAGATACTTCGTTTATTACAAAGGAGTATGTGCTTTACTAGTTCCTCTTTTACTTCTGTTTGGAGTGGTATAAATATCTCATTATCTAAATAGATTTTGTGACCTTTGATATTTTCCCCTAAACGTGTTAATGGCTTTGGGCTGAGAAAAGACTATCGTTCCTTTTCCTACCAAAGCCTTAATAGTGAACTCATTCGTTTCTTTCAATAGCTTTGATAAAAATTACTTTTAAAAAAAGCAATTTTCTTGCTTAAAAATTTTTGTATAATATATTACTCACACTACAAATATTAGGATTGGCCAATTTCTTTTACCTTCAATATAAGATCTTAACATAGCCATTATTAACTGAATAGATCAATTACTCCTAGGGATAAATAAATAAAATTATGTAAGGCTTCTTAAATTCAAATTTTTCTTTTGTAAGCATAATCATATAATAACCGCTTTTAGAAGAATCGAAAAATACATTAGCCTCCAAAAGTTAAGGTGCAACTGCTTTTTTCCCTCTAATTCGCAAATAAATGAACATAAAAGCAAAAAAATTGGTAGAAATGTGCATTAAACAATTATTTATTGAATGCGTTATAGAAATTTACATAAGCTTCATGAAAAAAGGAGTTACAAAACAAAACTTTCTTGGTGAAAAAGTCAATTCTTGGAGAAAACAGTACATCACATTTTTATGTTGTAAAATGTCTTAGAAATATTACAAAAAAGTTCTAATACGGAATGCATCCATCTCTAACTTGAATGCATTGGCGGCTTCAAATTTGCATTCTGTCAACTGAGTTGCTGGGCACCTGAATGGGAAACGAGGACCAGACTAATGAGTAGGCTTTTTTCCAGCTCATATTACGACCTTGGAGGACTGAAAACAGCATCTTGTCTATCAAGATAATTCGAGAGATGTTCTTTCGGATTCAGTTCTGGAGTTTGAGCCAGCCACTCCATTCGCTCCAAACAGTACAATTCAAGACAGTCCTCAACCTCAGCTTGAAGAAGTAGTGCATTATCCATCAAAATGAAATCGTTGCCAATAGCACTAGCATTTGGGTGGACCATAGGGATAAAAGATCTCATCCCAATATTTCCCACCACTTACAGTTCCTCCATGGAACACATGCAGGTCAGTGTGACCACATAATGAGATTTCTGCCCAAGCCATGATTCCCCCACCTCTATAATCGAGTCTTTCAACAGTATTGAATTGATGGTATCTGGTTCCCTCAAGATCAGAAGACATCCTGAATAGTTCTCCATTGTGAATCTGGACTCATCTGTAGAAAGTACAGAAGCCTAATGCTGTCTCGTCCAGGAAACGTGTTCTCTTGCTCTCAACAAGCGGGTACTTCTCTGCTGTCCATTGACGGGAACATATGCAACGGGTTGTTTTGCATAGAGACCTGCATTGTGAAGACGTTTAGGCACCTTAGTCTCCGAGATTATTCTTCCTGATACTACAAAATGGTCAGCAATGAGCAGCAATACAGTAGTGGTTCTCCTTCGTGCCGAAAGAGAGAAAAAACTATTTTCTGTAGGTGTTGTAGCCAGTTGCGATTTATGCTCATTTCTCATTTATGCTCTCCCTAGACGCAGAAGATCTACGCCCTCCCCCTTGCACTGGAGGATAGAAATTTATAACCAAAAAATGGGGTTAAGTTCATCTTACCCGGGCCCTTCTGGACCCCTGGGTGCCCGTCCCAAGCGCCTCAATGCATAAACCGGCACTGGTTGTAGCTCGCAGTCGGCCTGCAACATGTCTTCTAGACATAGAACCTTCAAATTTATATTGATCCCATGGTCTATGTAGCACTCTGCAAGATATATAGAGATGTCTAGCAGTATCAGCCTGTGACAAATCCATTTCCATGCATCCGATTGCCCGCCACCTTAATTATTCGTGTAAACGATTAATCGACAATGAAACTGCCTTGTCAATTAAACTGCCAACAACAGATGAAAATCAACTAAAATTACACATAAAATTACGAAAGCTTGATATTTTCATATTTTTCTCTCACTCATATATACCCGTTTTGTTTTACTATCTTTGTTGAGCCTCGAAAAACATATTGTACTTTAACTTTTGTGAAGGCCATCATGAAACATTGAGTTTATTATGTTTTCACTCTTTAAAGACAATTTATTGCTGCTTTTGACTAATGCGAGGCTTGCATTTATGAGATTTGACTTTTATCTTCTAATTTTGAAGCTGAATAATATCCTGTAAGTGATACATTAGTAATTCTGAGTCATAACCAAATGACGGAAATTTAAATGACTTGTTTCAATTAACATGGCTTTAGAGCAATACCAAAGAGAACGGCGAATGTGTGTGTGACTCGTACTTATAAATCCCACTCAAAAGATGAATATAACAAATCCTAGATGGTATTTCACTTCCTTTAGTAGTAGTTTCTCCAATATAAATCTCTTTTTCTTGTCATAAAATAACTAAGTCGAATTCGCTTTAGCGCATGCTGAAAGCACCAGTTCTCATCCGATCATCGAAAGAGAAAAATATTAACGCCGCACTATAAAATCTGACAATAAAGTTGGCAGTGGTAGCCTAGCGGCCATCGTGGGGAGTGAGTCATGAGTTCGAACCCAGTGCCGTTTAAGACCCACCTTGTAGGGGAGCGATGCACTTTAAATCTGCTTAGAACTCAAATCCGATGTGGTGTGTTTGGGAGAGGGGTGCCAGCTCAGGTGTAGTCTTCGTCACTTGACCATGGTTCAAAAAGGCCAAAAGCCCTGACCGAGGGTTTTTGGACTTTTGCCCTTGATCGAGGCCAAAAGCCCTCGTGTAATTGAACAGTGCGACGTTAATATTCACTCCCTCACTCACAATAAAGTCAGTATCCATTAGCAAGGGCTATTGGTAACGGACCTTGTAGTTTTGAACTTTGGTCAAGTGACGTGGACGACACCTGAGCTGGCAGCTCCCTCTACAGACTAACACACCATGTCAATGGTAGGACTTTGAGCACGACAGATTTAACATGCATCAGCCCCCTCTACACGGCGGATCTTTAATGACCCCAGGACTCGAACCCGCTGACCACGAGTTAGGCTGTAGAAACCTAGTGTTTACGGTCCCTATCTGATCACGGAAGTTAAACAGAAACAAGCGTGGCCAGTACTTGGAGAAGGGGAACCTTTTGGGAACACTGCGATTCGATTTTATGAAAATAATCGCTCACGATGTAATATTACGAAGCTCCTAGTAAACACAAATAACGCTTTACTCTCTCATCATATTAGTTAGATCCATAAATTTTAAGCTGCGATAAAAATAGCGAAAATGCCATAGAGTTTGCATAGGGAGAGGGAAACTGCTTCATACCTTTCAGTGCCAAAAATAGATTCTAGATTTTTAAAAAATCCTTTATATATTTTATCCCCCCCCCGTGTTTTTATATTAAACCTAAACTTAATTTGAATGGTAATTAATGGTTATCAGTCATCGATCGATTAGAACACCCAGATCGATACCTCATCAATAAACTTCAATATCAAGTCACGTGGAAACGTTTAAGCATATTTGATTTGAAGGAAATAGTACCATCCTTATTGCTCATGGTTGTCTTCATGTTTGTAGTAGAGCACCATTATATTAGTAATTAAAGAGGGAGTTTTTGATGAAATTGAATTCTGGTACGCTGTCTGTTGATGGGAGTAACTTTTATTACTCCATTTGAAGGATACATAATGCAATTGACTGGGACTATGATATCCGTGTCACGGCTACCCGGCTTTTGCAACATGCCATAATATTTTAAGTTTTTGCCTCGTGATAATTGACTGTAAAGTAAAATAATTGTTTTACTAAATAGACATTTTGAGTCTTTAATTCGCCTACTGGTAAAAGACTTAATTGAACTGCCATGAGATTAACCTTACCAGTAAAATAGAGTAGTAATCATTGGTATTTCATGGTTCAAGGTGCACGAGATTGTTGTGCGCCAAACGCAGCTTAGGTTTTAAAGTTAGCTAGAAGAACACGTTCAAACGTAGTCTATACATACAATTAAAGTTATTTAAAACATTTAAAACTTGGAAGAGCAAGAGAAGAAATGTGTGGATACCAAAATATTGGATAAAACCAGTGCTCCGTATATAGTTAAAATTAAACATCACACCTACGTTATTTAAAAACTTACAGGTTAAAATCGGTGAGCTTAAAAATTCTTTATGTATGAAAAAGTTATCGTAATTACAAATTTGCTTAACAGCTAAAATTTTGTTAGTGATAACAAGTTGGCGAGAGACAAAACTTCGAAATTTTAGAGAGAGAGAATTGGAATCATCTTGATGAATAGTAAGTTACAATGTTGAACATCAAGATTAATTTTTATTAATAGGTTGCTAAACACTTAATCCTTAGTTGTATGTACAACAAGAAAGTATGCACAAATAACAAAACTTAGTAGAAATTTGTAGTATGGATACGTTATTTCTCTTTAGGGATCTCAACGTAAAAACTCAAATCGGTTCCCGTCGTTTAAAATGAAGTGTTTTGTCCAATCAAGTCCAATTTGGATCCCTTAACTGGTTTCCTAAGACCAATTTTACGATCACTAATAAATAAGTTAGAGGAAATATTTTTGATTATATATAAGAAATGTTTTTAATAAGTCAGCTCAAATACAGGCTTATGCTGATGACACTGTATTGTACTAACCGCATCAGCTCTCAAACGACCATTTATGGCATTAGAACAAAGTGCTAAAAGAACTAACACACTTATACGTAAATGAAAATAAATCTAAACATTTACCTTGCTTCAAGTTTGACAACTTAGTCGCATAGAAATTGGCAATTTTAACTTTGAAATAGTTAATAACGTTATTTGGAAACGGAGATAAATAATAAAACTGACCGATCCACAGAAATTAATATAATTACTTCTACAAATAGATATTTTTATGCCCTGAAGAATTATTTAAAATGCAGCGTTTTCAAATTATGAACTAACTTGTTTCTTTACAAAAGTCTTGTATGACGTGTCCTAAGTTATGCTCAACGTAAAGAGATAGCTTTGGAAATTTTCGGAAGATCTTAGGTCAGCATTTCTCAAACTGTGGGGCGTGCTCCCGAAGGAGCCGTGATAACTCTACAAGGGGGTCGCAAGCACATTAAAAAGTCGGGAAAAAATATTTTTTAAAAATTAATTTACTTAAATAAAAACAATTCATTCTGACAAAATATAATACGCATTTACACTGACACATTACACTTATAAATGCATTAGTACCGCACAATGTCTTTGATAATTGATTTAACAATACTAAGTTAAGAACAAGTTTAATAATTACCAGTGACCAGGATTGTCCATATATAAAATTATACACAAAAACTAACACTTAACTGCCGATTAAAAGTAAAGATTTGCTCCCCAATGCCACAGTTTCTACTTGGGTGTGCATATGTGATGTATTGGGGGGACTAAATAAACAAATCCTCCGAAATATGCAGATCTTTCACAAACACCGTCAAGGTCCTATTAATCCAAGACCTCCGGAATAATTTCTCATAGCAGCGCAAAGATCGTACTTTGGTATGACGTATATATACGTCCAGGGCAATTAATACTTTGGTTGAGTGAGACTGTTATATACGCCGGTGGAACTTTTGAGGTTAAAGTCGTATTGCAGCTTTGCGTCAAAGTATATTATTGAATCAATGCATTGTTATTGTATGGAGGGGGGTGCAATGAAAATTATGATTGAATATTGGGTCGCAAATATTGAAAGTTTAGTCCAAGTGAATAGATCATGACGATATAATTTAGAACTCCATAAAATTTACAAACCTGATATTGTAAAATTCGTCAAATTACAGACTTAAATGGTCTGGTCGTCTGAGTGAAGATCGTTGCTGCATGAAAATCTTTCTGGCTAAACCGATGGGAAATAGACCTCGAAGCAGCCCCCACTAAGATGGTTTGATTGTATCGAAAAAGATCTTGATATTTTAAAGTTTAAAAAGTTTAGAACAGTTGCTAAAAGTAGAAAAATCTGGAGAAAACTCCACCCCCCGGGGCTGCTGAGCTATTGAACTATAAATAAGTGCTACTGCGTGGTCAATTTAAATTTACTCAATATTCTCAGAAACATCAATTTTCTGAATACTGGGCTGCGTTGTGTTTGATTTACTCATTTAAAACTATTCTTAAAAATATGAATGGTATGATTACAAAGCTCAAAAATCACAAATATTAAAGAATTATGATCATTTAAATTTTCACTTTAATAATTAAATTCAAAGAACAAACATTAATGAAAGAAATGAAAAAATAATTTATTTTTTCAGTCAACAGATGGGAATTAATACAGAACGCTTTAAAAATACAAAATAATCTATTTAAAATACATTAACTGTATAATTATGTAAATATAATTAAACAAGTTTTTTTAAACAGAAATATTCTGAAATCATGCAATGAAAATATTTAAAAAATTTAACAGGTTGATATATTTTAAAGCATTATGCGTTTAAATTTTATAATACATCTTATTTTTACTAGAAAAAAACTATTCTTAAACAACATTTCTTTTTACTTGAACTATTTCCAAACGTAGTAACTTCAGAAAAGGAACTAATACACAAATATAAAACGCATTAGTTCAAGTAATATATTCATACCATAAAAATTAGTAAATATATATATTCTCAACATACTTTAAAATTTCAAACTTTTTTAAAATTTAAGAAAAAATCAGTCGCAAGAGGCAACATTTTTGAAAAATTACAAATAGATTTCTAGTATATACAGAACATTTGGTCTGCAACATATTCAAATGTTTCAAAACATATTTAAATTTCCTCCAGAATAGTTCAAAGAATGTTAAAACAGCTCTTTTCCTTAATTCCTCATTGATGCCATACATTTACGATTCGCACAAAAGCTGTACAGGAACTGTCGGATGTATATTTAAATGTTCAAAGAAAAAAATGGCAATTTAATTCATTATTCTTAAAAAGTTTATTAGAGATAATTTTCTTCTAGGATCATTAATAAATTTAATTTCCTCGGTGGTGACCTAGGTAATTTCAACTATCTCTGTTTTAGCCAGTATCAATTTTAGATGCCTTGAGTGGGAAATTCTTTTAGATTTCCTCTTAAGCTCTCGTAAGTTCTTCTAGATTGCCATAACCTTAAGGCGAATTTCATTTCATATGGTTGCCCGTCAACTTTCATGAGCATAATTTTCTCCAGTAATTGGTTTTCAAATACAGCTATTCTTTCCGAATGTCTTTGCCGAGAACCATGGGAAGTTGTAGAATCATCTTGTAGATCTACAATTAAACTTCCAATTTCTTCGGCTACAGCTCTAGCAACTTCTTCCGACTCTTCAGATATACCAGTCTCTGTTGCTTTTTGTGACAATATTTCTATTATTGTTTGTCTTAATTCTTTGTAAATACTCCTCAATTTCGATGTACTGGAGATAAGCTCTATTAAATTGATCTGGGAAGTAGATGCAACGGAAGCAATTTTATCTAGATATTGGTTTTCAGATGTAGTGATCAGTGCCATTACTTCTTGAGCAAAGTCTGCGCTAGAGATTGGCCTTTCTTGCAAAGATATAATTAAACTTCCAATTTCCTCTGCCAACGTACGAGTAACTTCCGAACAACTGATCATTTCAGCACTAGAATAAGCCTTTGTAATCAGTAAGATATTATAGATAATTCTTTTTCTCAATTCTTCATAGATGCTTCTAAAAAGCAGTACCCTTGTGTCCAGTTCTGTCGTAGTTGTTGCCAAAAGTGCAATTTTCTCCAAATTTCTGTTCTCGGAAACAGCTAATCGACCCATTACTCTTTCCAAAAAATAATCACTGGAAATCGAAATTTTTTGCAGGGATACTATAAAATGTTCAACTTTCTCAGCTATAGATCTTACAGCTTCAGATGCCTCAACTTTTTCAGCACGCGTATCGATCTTAGTAGACGCGAGTGAAAATTTATCAGTCGTCTTTTTTCTTTGTTTTGCATAGAGACTCTTCATTTGTGCTATTATTGTGGGCTGGTATGCTTTACCAAGTTTTTCGCAATTACCTATTTTCTCCAAGATTCGGTTTTCAGAAGCAGCAATGATTTCCATCATTTCTTGCTGAGTTTCATCCTTGGATGTTGACCTTCCTTGCAAAGGTACTATAACAGATCCTTCCTCGGTTGATGCGCTAGAATTTTTATCTCTCTCGGTTGATGCTATTCGTGGCCGAGTCGATGTTTTCTGTAAAAATATTTCATAAACACGTTCTCTTAATTCCGTATAACAATAACACAATTGTGATATTTTGTAAGACAATTCCTCTTCATTTAGATGTTCCTTAATGGCCACCAAGTTAAGTTTTTTAAGACTTCGTTCTTCACAATATTCAATTACTTCCATTGCATTTTGCATCAAATCATCAATAGAAATGGACCTATTTTCTAAAGGTACCATGAAACTGCAAATTCGCTCGGCTATAGGCTTAAGAAATTCAGATGGCTCGACTGCTTCAGCATTTGTGTCGATCTCGATGGACACGAGTGAAAATTTTTCAATCATCTTTTTTCTTTGTTCAGCATACAAACTCTTTATTTGCTCTATTCTTGCGGATTGGTACGCTTTGCTAAGTTTTTCGCAATTTTTAATTTTCTCTATATTTCGGTGTTCAGAAGCAAAAAAAATTTCCATCATTTTTTGCTGAATTTCAACCTTAGATGTTGAGTTTTTTTGCGAAGGTACTATTATAGGTCCTATTTTCTCCCTTTGTTTTTCAGTAATTATTTCCCTTAATTTTCCACACATGTTCCTTAATTGCGATATTATTGCGGCCATGTCTGTTTCACTAAGTTCTGAAGCTACAGCTATAGATGTAATTTTCTGTTTATTTTGGTTCTCGAAATTAGCAACTCGCACCATGATTTTTTGCATAACTTCATTATAACTAGGAACACTTTCTAACAAGGGTTCTGAATTATCTAATTTTTCTGCTACTTTCAGTTCGTACTTTATTTGAAATTGATCACATAATGTAATAATTTTTATTCTTAAGCAATCATCCATCTCCATCTGCTCTAATTTATTTTTTAGTGTAGAAAAAAATATTTTCATTGTATTTTTAGGAGTTTGATTTGTCCTCTCTGGATTTTCTGTAGGTAGCGAGTGATATTCTTGTGTTTTAATGTCTACTGATTCAACTGTATCGGCTTTCGAGGCTGTTTCTAAAAGTGAATTTTTAATACACGAATGTAATCTATTCACTTCTTCTGTAAGGATATATTTCAACTCCTCTAAGAATTCTTGGAAAACTTCTAGATCAAAATATGCTTCAGACTCCATTTCAAACGTATCAACTAGGCTTGACATTTGAGCCACTTCTGACAAATTAGATGCAAGTTTTGTTTGTCCTGTTGTGCATTTAGCCCTCAAATTGTCACTAGTTCTTATACATCCTTTTTCTTCGGGAATAGATCCAACATAACGTAATCCGCGTGGCTTCTTTCGCCTCGCAGAAAAATCTTTTTCAGGGTTTTGCGAATATTCTCGAAGCTTTTCTTTAAATTTTACACATTCAACTTTTTGGTGACCAACTTCCTTACAGAAAAAACAAGCAGATACTCTTCCCCATATATTTACTAAACCAGTAAAACCATCAAGCTTCAAGAAATGGGGAAGGGATTCCTTGGAGTATTCGGGTTTCAGAAGCAATCCGAAATACCTAGAACAACTTTCAACTTTCCCTGCAGCAGTTTCTTGGCTTTCATTCTTCACAAACTGGACTCTTCCATAGTTTCTCAAAAAATGCTCAATTTTTGTATTGGGCACCGTATTCGGCAACCAATGGATGAAACCTCTAATTTCGGAGAAATAGAGAGGAAATATCCAGCAAGATCTATTGTTGATTTTGGTTTTGCGCATTCTTATTAATTTCTCGCGAACATCTTTATCGGATATTTGCATCTGCCACTCATTTGGAAAGGCTAAGCGACCTAGAGAGAGCACATAGTTCCTACCTATGTGTTCCTCGATAAACTCATTAAAATCGGAAGGTTTATAACCCTTCGAGAACTTGGGGAACTGTAGGCGAAGAAAAGATTCATAATGGGAGGTATCAATATCTTCCATGTTTAAAAGAAACTTCTGTATCTTTATATAACGCCCTTTTTACGCACAAATTACAAAAGTTATTACTACATTTAAGAGTTTTCTTACTTTTCTTCCAGCTGGTACTCTTTCATGTCCATATGAAGAGGGATGTATTTTGGTGCAATGTCTACGAAAACAGGACTTCCTGTTTATATGTTGCCAGATAAAAAGAGCCCACGTAGACCTATTGCCATTCTTAACAACTTAATGTATATAGAATAGATTGATTGCTTGTTTGATAATATATCTCTCAGAAGCAACACAAGCGCTATTCACGTTAAAACTCGTAGTTTTAAACTACGAGGGGTGATGTCAGTGGCCTACTCGTGGTGCCCCCTGTTCTCGCTAAACGACTGACGTTTGTCGCCCTGTGCAGCCTTTATATAGTTTATTGCGACAGACACAGTTTGCTGCTTGTTTTTAACAAGAAAATCAGCCCTTTTCAAGGCTTTGCTATGACCAATATCAAAATTCTCTTTTGGAATGCTGGTGGTTTTACTTATGACAAGTTCACTCAACTGAAATCTATTGCTTTTAATCAAAATTTGGACTTACTGAGCATTGTTGAGAGTTGTGCAAGCTTGCTCTGCTCTAGATATTTCATAAATCAGCGCCTTTACACGATGGATCTTCTGTGGATGATGATGATGAATGCCCAGAGGAACCGAGCTCACCCCTGTGGAGACTGAGTGAGTGAGTGAATATTAACGTCGCACTACTAAGGTACTTGGGGGCTTTTGGCGACGGACCTCGTAATTTTGAACCATGGCCAAGTGACGAGGGGATGCTTGAGTTGCAACAGATTTAACGTGCATCACTCCCCTTCACGGTGGGTCTTCAGCGGCACTGAGCTCGAACTCATCACTCGCCGGCCAAGAATTCATGACCATAACCACTAGGTTACTGCGACCACTAAACTATTGGCAAGAAATGAGGAAAACATGTGAAGTGGCACTTCATTCTCCTGCATTCCATACCGTATAACTTTAGAACCAAAGCATTTAGACTAGGTGACTCAGAGGTAGGTAGAATGGCCGTTTCGTAAGCCCAAGGTTGAGGGTTTAATCATGACTACCCCGTCGGTGTGGTGTGGTAGTTAGGAGAGTGGGTTCCACCTCAGGAGTCGTACGCGTCACTTGACCATGATTCAAAATTACGAGGTCCATCGCCAAAAGCCCTGGTGTAGCTGAACAGTGCCACGTTAATTTTCACTCACTCACTCAATCGTGACTACAATCGATAGATTTTTTTAGACGCTAAAATCATAGACAAGCATGTCATATGATTATACAGCATGTAAAATATACCTTGAGTATCAATTTGGCTCTGAAACACATGGCAATATTTAGTGACTGTGGTAGCCTAGTGATCAATGTAACGGACTGGGGGCCGGTGTGTCATGAGTTCGATCCCAGTATCATTTAAGACCCACCGTAAAGGGAGGCGATGCAAGGAAAATCTGTCAAAACACAAATGTCCCGCCAATGATGTGGTGTGAAGCTCGGAGAGAGATATGCTAGTTCAGGTGTCATCCTCGTCACTTGACCATGGCTTGAAGTTGCAAGGTCCATCACCAAAAGCCCTGGTGTAGCTGAATAATGCTACGTGAACACTCACTCGCCCAATGTATTTAAAGTGCTTCAGCATCACTACAGGATGGGTACTTAATTAAAGTAAGACTGACCCCTTTCCATGACAAAGACAATGTCGGACACTAACTTTCGACCATGACCCCTCAAAGACAGTGGTTGTCCTATAGTGGGATAAAACAAAATAATCTCAATAATATATTCATTGAAATTTTTTGTTAGTTTCCTTTGGACTAATTAATTTTTCAAGATGATCAAAAGTTTAAAATTGATTTGAAGATAATTGCAAAAGAATAGTCATTCTTCTATTATGAAAGGCTTCGTTTTTGTAACAGAAAATTACTCAAAAAATTGTATGGCTCATAAGGGATCAAGAAATTAAGAATCTCAAAAGAACCTTCGGTCAAAAAGCGAATATGAAATGTATAAACAATAAAACATAATTAGTTTCCCTTTCCCTGAGAGAAAGTGTCGATAAATCTCGAGCAATCAAGTACGAATTTCTCAATATTGATTATTTATTTGTCTGGCATTAGGGAGTGAGTTATGTTAACGTCGCAATACAAGGTTCCACGAGGGCTATTGACAATGGACCTCGTAATCTTGAACCATGGTCAAATGACGAAGTAGACACCTACGCTGGTACCCCCTTCTCCTAATTTCCCCACCACAACAATGGGAGGCCGTTAGAGAGTCCACATACTTAACGTGCAGTGTCCCCCTCAACATGGTGGGTCAACATCGGTACAAGGCTCAAACTCCTGATACACCAGGTACGAGTCCGTGATCTTGACCAGTCAGCTAACACGGCCACTTGTCTGCCATCAGATCAACACGTGGTCTTTTGAAAAATGGACGACATATGAACTGGCACCTCTCTTTCAGAGCTCTTCCACACTATTTAAACGAATGAATGAATATTAACATCACAATATTCAGCTACTCGAGGACTTTCGGTGACGAACCTCGTAATTCTGAACCATGAACCATGATCAGCTGACAAAAACGACACCTGAGCTGGCACCTCCTTCTCATGGAGTAGCTAGTCTTGAGCGGCCCCTGTATCAAACTTTCTTGGAGGCTCTTTCTGGGGTGTGGCCGCGGTAGCCAAGTGGTCTAGGCATCGGATCGTGGCTAGAATGCCATGAGTTCAATCCCAGTACCACTGAAGACCCGCTGTATAGGGGAGCGATGCACGTAGTAAAATCTGTCGAGAGCTCAAACGTCCTCCCGTTGATGTGGTGTAGTAGTTAGGAGAGGGGAGTGCCAGCTCAGGTGTCGTCCGCGTCACTTGACGATGGTTCAATATTACGCGGACCGTCTCCAAAAAGCCCTCGTGTAGTTGAACAGTTGGACGTTAATATTCACTCACTCACTCACTCTTTCTGGGGTGCCATTAATGTCTTAAGATTTTTTGCTCACACATAGCCCTTGTAGCTTGGGGGCCCCGTATCATTGATATGGCTGATATAGTGATAGTTACGCCCCTGACCCCTACCACACCAACGGGAGAACGTTTGAACCTCGACATATTTTCCATGCATCAGTCCCCTCTGCACGCCCCTTTTGAGGTACTAGGCTCGAACTCATGAAACACCAGCCACGAGTCCGTTACCTTGATACCCCACTATTCTACCTCGGCCTCTATATTTCTACGAGAAAGAAACGCCCTAAAAGAAATGGATTGCAACTTGGATAATGGAGGAAACTTATTAACATCGCACTATTGAGCAGCACAAAGTCTATTGGCAACGGAGCTATTCGTTTTGAACATTGGTTAAATGACGAGGATGACAATTGTGATTTGGCAACACCATATCTACATTTCCTCTCTGTGCAAGCGAGAGGACTTTGAGCCCCTACAGATTTAACGTATATCAGCCCCTCTGGATGATGGTACAAAGCCCTTGTGCAGCTGAACAGTGTGTGTGGGACGTTAATATTCACACATTCACTCACTCACTGGATGATGGTACTTCAGAGGCACTAGCCTCGAAGTCACGATTCGATGGCCACGAGATCGAGACCATAACCACTAGACAACCACGATGACTGTATGATATCAAATACTTAAGTGGCTGCGGTAGCCTAGAGGTCAAGGTAACGAACTCGTGGCTGGAGCATGTCATGAGTTCGAGCCTAGTACCGCTGAAAAACCTCTATGCAGAAGGGGCCGATGCTTGTTAAATATGTCGAGGCTCAAACGTCTTCCCATTAGTGTGATGTAGAGATTTGGAGAGGGTGGTGACACAGGTCAGGTGTTATCTTCGTCACTTTACCGTGGTTCAGAATTAAGAGGTCCGTCACAAATAGCTCTCAAAGCTATTATTGAAATATTGAGATTAATATTTCATAATTTTATGTTTCGATCTATACTTAAGAGGCTGCTTACTTTTATCCCATCCTATATTAGAATTTTGATATTCAGTTGATCTCAAAAAAGAATCCTTACAAGTCCCAAGTCCTCCACTTTCTCTTCCCAAGTAGAACAACTCTCAAGCCGCTGCTTCATTCTTTGGCGCTGTGGAAGTTCATAGAGTGGTAGGAGAGCTCAGATGATGCCCCGTAGTTTAAGAATAAAGGGTCTGTCGTCAATAACCTTCGTTTTGCTTTGAAAGAAGACACTAATAAACCCTCAATCAATAATATACCACTCAAAGAGATTAATTTACTATGTAAAAACATTTATTCAATAAGAGACTTAAATACACTCAATTATTATGTGTAGTACTAGTTAGTTATATATATCTCAATACTAATCAAACATCTCTACTGATAAAGATTGTTGAATGGTTTTATAACTAATTTTAACAGCAACTTAAAATTACTCAATAATTGTTAGTGACAAATACGATCATTTTTAATCACGAGCAAGAGATAAATCCTCTTCAAATTTCTCTCTGCGGTTATGATGCTAATTCACTCCATTTCGTGGTCGACGATGTTCAGTTGAGCCACGTGTTTGGGTCTTAATCAGAGCGGGCAGAAGATCTACAAGTCCCCTTGGATCGAAACTTGTAATTTTGGTTAAGTCTAGCTTATCCGGGCCCCGGGCCCCCACCCCAAGAATTCAATGGATAAATCGGCACTGGCCCTAATTCTATTAAAAACCAATCGTATAACAGACATGGAACTCAAAGTTCTCAAAGACTTGGTATGGAAGTTAAGAGAGTTAGGTTCTGGCCGAGATTTTGCCCTCATCACTTGATCATTTTCTTCTGTAAGCCCTGGGCCCTATACAAAAATAGGGCCCACCTGCAACCCTTTTAAACAATAGTATATAGTAGCAGTCGTCAACCTTTTAGTTCTAACGTGCCGAGCCAATTTACCAATATGATTCAGAGTGTCACACAGTAAAGCATGCTTGAAACATTTCCGATTATACCGCTATAATGCATGCAGAGTTAGATAATGGAGCTCAATAATATATAGATTTACAGTTTTATTACATATTAATTTTGCATCATTTAAACATATTTCGTACAATGAAAATAAACAGCATAAAATTTTATTTTTGTTGAAGAAATAAATGTAACTAAAATTGTACATATATTATGTATTTTTAAATATATTTATTTAAGATAAGAAATAGACAAAAAATATGTCTCCTACCATTATAGTTAAATATAAAAATTTTGCTAATGCTTGCACCGATATATATTGTCGTATCACAAAATCAGGGGAAAAATTTGACTTTCAATTTGACACAATTCTGAGCTTTCAGTTGATAAACAACTGTTTTTGTTTTCAAGAAAGCAGAGAGAGAGAGTACATACAATTTTCTCTCTTCAAACGATTAAAACCCTCCAACAATGAATGATATTCAGAGTTATTTACAAAATAGCTATAAATTTCTCTTAAAAATTATCCTTTTCGGATTTTCTCATAATTCCTTAAATGTCTACAACACTCTAAAAATGTATGTCAAAGTCCATTACAAATGTATTAACTTCCATCCACTAAGAAACTGACAAATTTATTGAGTAACGCAGAGTGCCATTGAGATCTGTACCGCGGGCCATAGATTGCTGACCCCAGGTATGTATCATACGTTGTCAAATACTCGTACAAACGGTAACCTGGAAGTCACGGACATTTATTATGTCCGTGACTCACGATGCGTCTGTGATAGGTACAAACCGATGCAACAGATTACAGATTTTCGACTAAATGAGCAATGATGGTGTATGGTGGTAAGCCCAGGCCTACACACGAACCACGGACAAGTTAAATAATACAGTCTCACCATTGTCTCCAAACGCCATATATAGTTCTAAATTCAAAGTTTTTCCGAGAATTTGTCTGGGAATTACATTTAACGATTGAAATTATTTGGATCATGATCTTTGTGAGGTCGAGACAAGGTCCAGACCAGTCACCCCGCTCGATGTCAGAGCCTTGAATCATATGCCTGAAGTCCTTGATCATATAAGCCAGTACTTCTCAAATATTCAATCATAATTTTCATCTCACCCTCCCTTTCAATAACAATGTACTTAATTCAATAATGTTTTTTGACGCTGAAACTGCAAAACGACCTTAATTATATAAACCATGCAAATTATCAAGATAAGTGTTAAATTTTTTATATGACAAGCCCATGTGTATGGGGGGATCACTGGTAATTATTGAATGTGTTCTTAACGTAGTATTATTAAATACATTATGCAGTACTAATACATTTATAAGTATATTATATCAATTTGAATGCGTATTTTATTTTACTTCCTTTCTATAAATTAATATTTTAAAATGTTTTATTTTCGACTTTCTGATACGCTAGCCCCCCCCCCTTACGTAGGGTTATCAAGAAGCCCCCCTCTAAAGGCGCGTGCCCCATAGTTTAAGAAACGCTGTCATAAGACAATTTTAATGTTTTTAGAAGCAACGTTAATAAACTATCAGATTTCCACCTTCCGATCATGAGAACTATTGACGTAAGGAGCCACGTAATTTTGATTCTCAAATAATTACAAAGCCCGAGTTTGTGCTTTCCTTGCTTGACTATCTAAGACTTGGTTTTATTTTATTAAAGACATCCAGAGAGCATGAGCAATGTAGCTTTTAATTTTAAAACAAATTGGATGAATCGTTTTCACAGAAATCAAAAAGCGAACTTGCCTTTCGATTTGAATGTCCACGTGACAAACTTATTACATTGAATACCAAACGGCTTTGGCTTTATCACTACCATAATACTAGACATTTAATAAACAATTTTTATCTCTGTTATTTCTTTTTTTTTTTAAAGAACCTATTTATATCTACCTTCTATCAGAATTTCATGATATTTTTTTCTGATCCTTGGAAAAAATATTTTCTAAAATGTTTCGTTTATTAACGAAATTTTCTTTTTGTAAAATAATTTAATGAATGTATTTTAAGAACCATATGCAAGAGTTAAATGGTATTTGTTACTAATAAAATTCGTAGAGAGCTATGGCAAACTGCTTAAGATGTTTAAGTTACTTAAAATATAAATAGCCTAATGCATGAATTAATCAGAGATATTAAATATAATATTGACTCCATAATTCCCTAAAAGTATTAAAAGATGAAATATGTCATAAAGTGAAGTCTAATACATCTTTTATATAAATTACGTAAAATTTTCCCTGCATAAACATTTAGTTTAATCACAGAAAATTATTGAAGAATTTACAAAGCTATCAATAAAATAAACAAATGAAATATAAATGTAAAGGTAAATATTTATTCACAAAAATAAAACAAAAACAGTAAATAAAAAATGGTATATAAAGTTCTAAAGTTCACTTTTTAACTTTTGTAATTTAAGAATATAGACTTAAATTTTTATTTGAAAAAACTCTTGCAAATTATAAAATATAAAAGAAAACATTAAGATATAAAAGTTTTACTCAACATCCCTTTATTTATTAAAAATCATATCTCGGTCACTTTTTTGAGTTCTTGTCCTATAAAAGTGGTTTGTTATTGCTCTGTCAAAACTATTCACAATTTCTTTCATTTTGTTGATACCTTCAGATATCCATGGTGATATTTGCTTACGAATAGTCTTTATCTGGGTTTCAAGTTGCTCCGTTTCTGGTGCTTTCATTTGACTGTATACCTGAAGAAGTTCATTTTCGAAATCCAGCCAGATTTCTGTCGATTTTTCTGAAGCTCTTTGCTTCAGTTCTGCTAAATCTGTACAGAACAAACTGAGTGCTTCTGAAGAAAACTTGGACTTTTTCTTATGGACTGTATTATCAGGAGCAATGACTCTTAGAAAGTCGATGGCTAAATTAACCATAATGTGTTTTAATTTTTCTGTTGCTTTGTTTTTCCATTGAGCATAGATTGCAATATTAGCCAGTAAATCCAGAGAAGTTGTGTCAGAATCCATGCTAATGATGGAATCCTCTGTTCCAGAAGCCTTTAGAAATTTTGTTTCAAACATTTGTGAAAAACTTTCAATAATATATTCTGCTCTTATTTGATCCAACATTATATTGAAGAGTGACATTTCCGAAGATAATTCTATTTCTTCTGCCAACTTGGCAATAATTCCCTCACCAGATTCGGGCATTAGTGTCTTGATAATATCCACGCCTATACCAATCATAAATTTATGGAACTTTTTGATAAATGACATTTTCCATTTCTGAAGTGCTATCGCAAATTTAGCATCAAATTCCTTTTCATTGTTGACCCCAGTACTGGATTTTTCATTTCCTTTCAACTTCATTCGATCGAGATCTGCAAATCGTTGTAGCTGCATAGAAAAAAATTCTAAAATCTTATTCAAAATATTCGAGGGCAGCAGTTTGGCTCGTTCCAAAATTACATCTGTTAGTAGACTTTCTAAAGGTGTTTTAGCATCTTCCGTTATGGAAATTGTCTCTTCTGGTAATCCAAATGTTTCAATATTATGTTTTAACTCCTCTTCCAAGCTAATCATGGCTCCCATCAATTCATGACAAATTTTTTGTCTCCAATCCCGGAAAGCATACCGTTTTTCAGAATGGGTTTCTGAATTAATTTCCATCTCATTTACAGGAATCGTAAATTTCATCAAATCCTTTTCAAAAGTGTTTGAGATTTCATCCGCTAATGTGATTATACTTTCTGGTAAGAAAAGGCTATTTTGGCGTTTAGACATTGAATTCATTTTGATTCGCGTCCAACTTTACCGAATATGAGGGAACCAACCGTAGAAACTAAACAAGTAGCAACAGCCTCTTAGTTTCATCTCAATCTACATTAACGCCATCTGTATTTAACCTAATATAAATGACATTTACCTACAGATTATCAATTGTTTGATTGATTTATATGCATGTATAGATAGTGTCCAAAAAAGAGTGATTTAAATCAGTCCTCAATAGGTATTATCTTATGACGACTTAATTTCACTTAGAAAATATGGCTCGGTTTTGATCGTACAGCTATTAGTGATGGATCCATTAAAATAAATTGTGATGAAATTTCAATGCAAAGTGGATAACTAAATTGGCACTCTCTTCATCTACGAGTGGTCAAATACATTCTGCATCCAATATTCTCCGCAATGATCACAAAATATGAGACTCTAACACATTTCCAATCGACTCTACCGCAGCTTTGCTAAGAATGTTGCCCACATGTGGTATTTTTTAAAATAAGATGCAGTACAAAATAAGATATATGTTGCCAATACTTCATTCTATATATATATAGTCAGTACCAGAGTGTTAATTAGGTATTTAAGAAAATCTTACTGTGCGTTTTTCAGAAATATAATAGCATTACGTCTTAGGTGTTTACCTGTGGTTAGGATACCGGAGTAGATTCTTTGATCGTAGACACTATTTTCTTCTGAAAGAATTATTTTTTCGGCCTCTTTATTATTTAAATATGTTTTTTCTAATTCTTAAATTTTAGGGAAGATTCTTATGATCAGAGAAATGCAAAAAGACACATTCAACCCATTCATATGGAGGGGAATATGCAACTACTGGTGATCCAAGGATCGGACCACCAAATGGTCTGTCCTTGGTAGAAGTCTTTTTGGATCCTATGCTTACTGCAGCGTTTCTCAAAATGTGCGGCGTGCCGTCTAAAGTGGTGTGATAACCTTACGAGGATGAAGGGAAGGGAGGGGGGGGGTCCGTGAGCATATTGAAAAGTCGAAAACAAAAGATTATTTAAAATATTATTAATTCACTGAAAGTAAACAAACACAATACATTCTGACAAAAAAATAAAATAAACATTTTCACTGATATAATACAGTAATAAATACATCAGTACTGCGCAATATATTTCATAATTAATTTAACAATACTAACTTAAGAATGTTTAATAATTACCAGTGATCCCATGGGCTTGTCATATATAAATTTATGTACAAAAGCTAACAAGTATATCTGTATAGTTGGTACGATTTATAATTAATCTCTTAAAACGATTAAAAAATATGTGATTCGCTCCCCAATGCCACCGTCGAAGACGAAGGCGAGCGTATGTGATGTATTGAGGGGGGTGGGTGGGTAAAAAGGAATAAGTAAGTAAATCCTCTGAAATAAGTAAATCATTCGCAAACACTGTCAAGGTCATTTTATTGCATTCCAAAGCCTTCGGAATAATTTTATGGCTAGCATTGCACAGAAAAGATCGCACTTCGGAAAGACGTATTAAGAAGTTAACTTAAGAAGTTAAAGTCGTATTTAAGGTTAAACGTCAAATTTTGTGTTAGTGAATTCAATACATTATTATTGTATGGATGGGGGAGCGATGAAAATTATGATTGAATATTGGGTCGCAAATATTGAAATTTGGAGAAGCACTGGCGTACTGAATATAGCTGAGCAAAATGGAATAATTTTTGCATCTAGGTGATCCTACCAGGAGTGAATTCCCAATGAACCCTTCTGCCCCACTGAGACAGTCAGTGGGACTTTGGAAAGATAGAGTAATAGAATGGTAAACGCAACACAAACTAACAAAAGAGGATAATAATATTCCAACTCCCTCCTCTCTCACCCTTATCTTTCTAGAATTATACTCCCTGAAAAAAATCTCAAAATTTGGATTAGTATAGGGTATCTCCTACCCACCATTGGTAAGGGGATAACAGGCCCGGCTTGACTCTACCCTCCGAATGTGACAGGGGCTCCCAAACTAGACTTACGTCTTGCTATTGGTCTCATCAAGTGCCTATCGTTCTCGGAGAACAAAAGATTCTCGCTATCTGTGCCGAATATCAGGTTTACTATGCATCTTCCAAGTATATTTTGAGCTGTATGGGTCTTCCTAGGAAAGATATTTATGTAGACCCCTTTTTTGGGTCCGACTTCTTGAGAGTCAGTGGTCTAATGATCGTCAATATCTGGAGAGTTAGCAACAACACAACAAAAGAATGTTTTAGTAGAAACACCAAAAAATATTTTTTACTCTCCCATAAATTCCTCTGTTTACGTAATTAACCTGAAAACACTCTTTTTGTGTGCTCTTAATCTGGAGTAAATAAAATTTTAATTTTTTTTAGTTTATATTTTGGAGCCTTCCATCGGGATGAATTGGCATATTATATTCTTTACAAAGTCGACAGAAGTAAAAAGTTTATTAAAATTTCAGACAACTCGAATTAGCTTATAAAAGGCTTATTTCATACGACCAAGAATTTTCGGCTAATATACAAAAGGGGGTGCATTTGTGATCATCTGCTTCAAGTTCTGGAAAAAAAATTGATTCCAGATTTCATGTTTAGAGCAGGGGTGGAAATTTACTTATTATAAGAAATTTTTAGACTATTAACAACAGCAGAGTAGCGTATACAATGTACTTTTATTGAAAAGGCCTATTTTTTTAAAAATGTATGCAGACTAAAACTCCGAGGAGTAATCTTTATGCTAAAAATAAAAAATCTCTTGGTATATGGGTGAGGTTTGAGCTCCCAAACTCTACCCTTATGAGTGCCTCTGAACAACAGATGAAACACACTTCAATATGAACCACGCTCAGAACACAGAGTCAACATATCAGATAGCAATTTAGTATGCATTTACTACAATGGTTCCTTTACCTTCTAAGCAATGAATCTAAGCGAAAACATGATTTGAACATGAGAAAGACTAAAATATTGTGGGTCACGTGCTCGATGCCGAGATAACTTGGCAATATCGGCCCCAGTGATTAATATGTTTTTAGACAAATTTATTCATAATTTATTAATTTCTAGGCATCAAATTTCTTACGGGTTTTTTTGTTTCATAGACCCTTTGCCATGTTTTTCGGTTTTGGTACACCCCTACTTACCTAACAATGGATTTTTGCAACTGTATCAACTTAAATGTCTTTTTGACAGCTGGTATAGAGACCTATACTTACTTTTTAAAATATTTCAATTTCTAACTGTAGGGAAGTATAGTGTTTAAAACCTAAGACACACGTTAGTTAATTAAATTAAAATTTAATTAATTTTAATTTATAATTCATAATTTTAATTTAATACTTAAAATAACTGTTACATAAAGTAAATGAGCAACAAACAAAGGCTTTAAATGGGAGAAATGAATCTGGTGCTTCATCCATCCTGGTTTTTCTAAAATAGCTCTGATATCCGTATCTAAATTTTAGTTTGGGGCCGTGGGTAGCCTAGTGGTTAGAGCGTCGGATTCCAGACCGGAAGGCCTGGGTTCGATGCCCGATGGCGCCAAATGCTTGCCGAGTACACACGGAGTACGTGCTCATTAAATGAGTGGGTCCGAATGGTGTCGCCATCTATCGTGTTGTACCAAGCAAAATTGTACTGTCACCTTCATGGGGGCTCAAAGCTTAGGCTAACGACAGGCGTAAAATTCTAGCCCTTAGCCGCTATGAATTTCGTAGACCTTGATCTGATGTTACTGTCGATCAGGTGGCATAAGCAACAACAAGTTTCAGTTTAAGAACTTCTTAATGCCTATTCTTACCAGTTCCTCTAGTAATATGACATTTTGTTTTTTCTTTCAATGTGATCATATTAATTGTCTGTTGTGGTATTACTGAATATATATAGTCAAAGTATATTCTCAAAACTAGTTTCAAAATCTGAAAATCATTTAAATGTTAAACGTAGGTTAAAATGTCCTTTTCCTGGCAGATTGTGTGGGACAAATTGAGAAACTAGAAAAATTCGGGATGTACAATATTATACTCCTTAGCTTAATTATGGCAAGAAACGCTGAAATGATGTTCCTTGTAACTGCAATTTAACTTCATTAATTTAAGAGAATAAACCCGTTAAACAAATAAATCTGGTTTCCACTTGATTAAATTTTCTTTTAAAATTAAAGTCATGATCTGGTTTAATGAGAATTACTATCGTAGACACCCATTTATACCTCATGGACCCCCAAATTATTTTTTCGCTGACGTGAACCCTCTGCAGGTTATCATAGACCCCTAGGGGTCTATATAGAACACTTTGGGAATCACTGTTGTAGACTAAAGCTGGGAATAGAAAAATAATAAATTTGCATACATAATTGGATTCATTATCTTCACAAATATTAATTTTTCGAGATAATAAACCCTAGAATTTCTAAGCAATCTTGCACTTTATCTCTTCCACCTTTTTTTCCAAAAAAAATCTCTGACTTTTTCTCCGTTTAAATCTTTCTTACTTTCCCCTTAGATTCACCTCCTTTGTCTTCAACGTATGTTTAAATTAAAAATATATATTTTATATCAAACAACATGATACACTAATAAATTAACATATGCAGTTTATAATTTAGTTCCTGTCACACTCCACATTCCGTTGTCGATTCCTCTCACTCAGTCGGTAGAGCAGAACTATGTGAACTGGCAATCATTCCACGCATGATCCAAACACTAGGGAAAGATTTTTGAACAACGAAAATTACTAAGATCGAAGAAACATTCAAAGTATCCCTTCATTCGAACGATAAAAGAATATGCTTTAAATGTGAATCATTTAATAAGGGTAAGGATACCTATCATTGTTAAGTATAAAGGTCAAGAAAAAAATGCCAAGTGCTCAAAAATTAGCTGAATCCCATGCATGGTCGTTCAGGGAAGAAGTAAGCTATGAGTGTCTGCACTGAGAATAAATATCGCAGTCCCTCTTTTTCCTACATTGACCGTTTCAATGGTGCGATTATACTTCTAGAGTGAGTGAATATTAACGTCGCGCTGCTCAGCTACACGAGGGCTTTTGGCCACGGACATCGTAATTTTGAACCACAGTCAAGTGACAAGGACGACACCTGAGCTGGCACCCCCTCTCCTAACTATCACACCACACCAACGGGGAGGGGGGTTGAACTCGCGAGATATTTAACATGCATCGCTCCCCTACACTGCGGGTCTTCAGCGACGCTGGGCTCGAACTCACGACAAGTCGGCCACGAATCCATTACCTTGGCCCCTAGGCTACCGCGGCTTATACATTTAGAAAGCTCTACAAATCGAGATAACATTTTCTACATCAACAACATATCTTTGAAATAATACCTCAACATTCCCTCAAGTGAGTGAGTGAATAGTAACGCATTGCTTTTCTACACGAGGACTTTTGTCGACGGACTTAGTATTTTTTAACCATGGTCAAGTGACGAGGATGAAACCTAAGCTGGCACCCCTCTCCTAACTACCCCACCACACCAACAGGGGACGTTTGAACTCTCGACAGATTTAACGCGCATCGCTCCCCTACACGACGGATCTTCAGCGGCACTAAGCTCGAACTCATGTCATGCTTACTACTAGTCCGTTACCTTGGTCACTAGGCTACCGCTGCCATATAAATATCTGAAAGAAATATGCAGAGAAAAGAATGTACTTAGCGATATAAATGAGTGCTTAATACTTAGAAATATTGAAAATTAATCTCATGAAATTATGATGTAAAGTTTTCATCATTGGATACAATGCAGAATTTTGCCATCAAAATCAAACCATTCATGTTTTACAATAGTTGGCAAGGTTTATATTCAGTTTTAGGAAGTATCTTTATTAAGACAGTAATTGATTTTAAAAGTGTTTTATATAAAAGAGTTTTAAAAGCTCTTTAAAATGTGTGGATTTTCTGACAAAGGGTTTATTTGTAGTGATGGTGTAAAAGTATGGTCGAAGGATTTCCTTGCTATATTGCTACTTCACATTTAAATAAAAGCATCCAATTGCTTTAAAGAAATTTTGCAATCTCATAATTGGTATATGCCCGGAGGATCAAGATTATTAGTAATATTCTTTAAAAATGTTCTATAAAATTATTTCCAATCATATCAGACAGAATTAAAAGAGGAAAACTTTTAATGCTAAAAAAAAACAAATATATATATATATATATACAAACACCTGTGAAGATCTTTCCTTCAGCTGGAAACATGCTAACATTTGGTGATGTCGACAATATTAGGTGAAGAATGGCCGTATGGAGCGTCAAAAAACTAGCGGTCAACCGCGAGTGAGACAAAATTCTAGGATAGAGCAATTGTTCGATCGGAACTGTCTTATGCACTCTGATCAACAACAATCCGAAGTTTATCGGGAAACCACAGAAATTGCAATTACTATAAAGAATAAATTATAGTTCAAAAAAACTAAAAATATATCCGTTTATAATTAATAGAACTAAAAGTTGCAACTTAATCTTTTAGTTGCCAAATCTGGAAATGGGATCTGAAATTAATCTCTAGATGCAGGATGGGATCTGAAAATGGGAAATCATTAATCCAATCCTGATCAGGACAATGGAACAAAACTATTAAATTATTGTATTGTTATCGGTCCTGGACAATTGAGCAAAAATTCGAATTAATCTGACCTATTAAAGTGGATTAAAGTTGAGTTCAAAGATTCCATTACATACAAGTGAAGCTTATAAAAGGGTGTTTAAAACTCAGCGAATGGGACTAAGGTCATGGAAGCCATTGCAGTGACTGCTCAATGCTATTTATGCTTACAGTAATTTCGGGAAAATTCGACCTGGAATCTCAAACAAAAATGGAATCGTTTTTAGCGATGAGAGTTGATTCAAACTGAGCCCTGACGATCCATGAAGATATTGTCTAAAAACGTCTAGGGCCGTGATGGGATAGTCATCTGATTGTCATCTACCCAATAGATATGGTACCGGTTGCCTATTTCACTTGATAGTTAGAGCCTTTTGGCTATCCGTGATAATCTTATAGAATTGTGATATGTCGATATAATTCTATAAACCAAAGCTTGCACCTTCGATTCCCGGAGTTCTGAACAAGCATTTTAGCAGGATAGTGCCCAACCACTAATGGCAAGTCGGCAGTTATTGGTAAAAGATTAGATGTGGTTGCTCAAGAAAAATGTACCTATCTAACCAAACTTTCCTGTCAGTATGTGGCTACAGTAGTCGAGTGCTATGATAGAAAATACTTAACCATCTTTGTCGAATCTCGGTAACACTAAAAACCCACCGAGGAGAGTTGACTGAGGGATAATAGCCTTTGTTGATCCGTATAGCACAAAAATAATAACCAACTTAAGTTGTCTGATGCAACTTAAATCTACCAGGGCTCAAAATCCTTGCGTTGACATGATGCGGAAGAGTTTGGAGTTCCAACTCCGATGTCGTTTGATCATGATTTAAAATTAAGAGATTCGTCACCAACATCCCTCACGTTTTTTCAAAGTGTGTGACATTAATAAAAAATACCATTAGAATAATTTGTGGTTCTATTCAATAACGAGGAACAGTATCTGTATATTATTCCACTCAACTATTGTTTTGATGGAGGGCTTTGGTTTTATTAATATGGCACCAGATAAATCAACACTATTTAAAAAGGTCATCGTAATCTGGAACAATAGTTCAAATTATAGTGTAGACCAGTGATTCCCAAAATGATCTATATGGACCCCCAGGGGTCTACGACAGCCTACAAGGGGTTTACGTCAGAAGAAAAAAATTGGGGGTCCATGAAGTGTAAATTGGGGTCTATGATTGTGACTCTCATTTAACCCAGGTCCTAGCTTTAGTTTTAACTTATAAAGAATGGAATAAATATTCCACATACCAAGGGTGTTACTTATATTTATTTACGTATATTTTATTTTATTTCAACAGATCTGTCTCGAATTATGGAATATCTGGAGAAAGCTTTTAATTGCTCTTCATTGTGGAAAGGAATTTTAGCACGGTTGCCAACCTCCATAACAAAAAAATATATATACTAGTCGCTACCAATAGAAAAGATTTAGTATTCAACTTAAATTTGGTGCCAAATGTTGAAAATTTGTTTAAAAGCCGTCAGAATCCTCCCTCTCATTAAAAGCATTTGTTTGTTGCTCAGTTATTTTGTGTAAAGGTACTGAATTTTAATTTAATTAATAAAACAAGCACATTTTAATTTTAAACATTTAAGTTTTTCACAGTACAGTTGAAATTTTTTAAAGTAAATAGCTCTGTACCAGTTATCAAAAACACATTCAAGATGACGAATTTGCAAAAATTCAATATTAAGCAACCAGAAATCATGGCAAGGGGTCTACGAAACAAAAACGTTTGGTAAACTCTGGTGTAGACGAATCGATGCCTTCACCTTAATATTCGCGTCACGAGAGGACTAAAAGAGTCGTACTCGCGAGCATTACAATCTTATGTAATGAGTATAGCAGCATGCCTTTCTTCCTGGGAAAAATATTCCTTTCATTTACTCCATTTAGAAAACAGCTCAGTATATTATACACTATTAGTAAATTTGATTAACCCCTTAGGCAATTCTTTAGGAACACATTTTACGGATAAATAGTTATAAAACACGAATTGAAATTATCCCTCATAACCACACCTATACTTCACAATCTTAAGAATTTAGACCAACTCTTAAAATATATTTTTAATTTCTTGAGCACTTCACAGAATGATAAAAATACTTAAAGGTAAACAAACAATTTCATAAAATAATCTATTCTCAATATTTAAGTACAAAATAAAATCAGATTTTGAATAACCAAACAATTTTTCGAAGACCGAAGAATATATATATAAATAGTCGTATATTAATTAAACTTATTCTGTTGAAAACTAGAAATGCTATTGTGATTCACAGTATAACTTCAAACGCATTTTTCTTGAAATTAAAAAAAAATTAGCATCAAAGTTTCGCAGGAGAAGAATTGTCATAAACCAATTCATTTTGAACTTAAAAACTATTTAAGACAAAGAAACAGCATTCAGGGAGAGAAAAAAAATTTTTATTGTTTACAAATAACAAGAACTCAATTTAGAAATGGTTCAAAATTTCCCGAGTTAAATACATTGTAATAATTTAATTTGTTCGTTCCTACGACTTAATTATAGAAGTTATGTCGTTAGTAATCATTTTCATGACTGCTATATTTTCTCAGGTTTTCAAAAGTGAAACCTTTTGTCAAGATAGACTTCTGCTGTTTGTTTACATATTTAATCATGTCCTCTCGTTGACTTCGCATGAAGAATTTGCATGATTCGAGAGCTTCTGCCTTTAGCACTCTTCCTTTCACCCTTTGTTCATTCGAATCGGCTAACTCAATGAATTGGCCGATTTCGGATTCTATCTCTTTTTCGGGCCTAGATGATTCTTCATCAATTTTTCGCCTCAGTTCCTCAAAATGCTCCATGCAAATCAAAGCTGATGAAGAAAATGTTTCATTTTCTCCGGCGCCATCCCCCGTTATAATTTTTACGAAATCACTTACTATCTGTTCGATATCCTTTATTAAATACTCATTGACACTGTACTTCCATTCCACGTAAGTATTAATATAAGGAGACACTTCATATTCGGATTCTTTGTTCAGCCGAGTGCTTGACTCTGTGTTTGCAGAAGACACTTTACCGGAGAAGTATTTGTCAATGAACTGTTTCCAAAAGTTTTCAATTATATCATTTGACTTCATTTCGACCATGATTGTGTTGACAAGAGGCTTAGAGTTTAATACCAAATCCACTTCCCTTTCTTCGAGTGAAAAGTCTTCCTTGCCTTCGACCGATATGCCAGATAAGATTTTCTTAAGGTGTTCTTCCATATCAATAAAAAATACTTTAATTTTTTTGCTGTAAAACTCATTAAACCAAAGAATATCTTGAATTAACCCTAGCCGGTAAGCTTTTTTGTCTGATAATTGTCCAAGAAAATTCTTTTCGACCGTGGGAAATTCTAAGTTTATTGACTCCATTGAAGCAGATATCTTCGACGCTTGTTCTATAAGCGTAGATGCAAACAAATCTCCTAAAGGTGTATCAATCTGTGTTGCTGCGCTATTTGCAGCTACTGTGCCACCTGCAGTCGCTTCCCGATTCCTAATGGACATAATCAAGTCATTCAAACCTTCATCAAGTGCACACACAGTGGTAGTCAGCGTTTCCTTAACATACCTTTTAAATTTATTGATCTTTTCCCTGTCTTTGGGCTGAAAAACACTTGAAACACCATAAACTTTCGAAATATAATGCTTTAAATCTTGTTCCAAAACATTTGTAATTTTTTCTGCTATTAAAGCATCTCTGTCAACATGAGAAGGCGACATTAGGAAGAAAAAAGAACCACAACTTACTACTGAAGCAGATGTAGTTTTGAAGAATTAAACTACCAAATAAGCTGAAAATAACAGTTTTTATCTTTGCCTACATTAGCACCACCTGGCGAAATAAATGTAATTGTTAGTTACTGCTAAGATTGGAACGAATTTGCCGGAACTTTTGTCCTTCAGTATCAGAAAATTTACATCCAGAATTTTATAAATATCGAATATAGATCCCCTCATTTAAAACAATGAGTTTTACTTCCTGTCAAATCGGCACACCTTCTCAAACTCTTGGAGCTGTAGTAACTCGGTTGATGTAGTACAGTGCCCCCCCCCGAGGGAAATAGGTTCAAAGGGGGTGAGGGCCCAAAGGCCTCTTATTAGCTACATCTTCTTGCTAAGGTCAGTAAGGTGGGAACGAATATTTGGTTCAGAATTGTTATGTCCATTCCGTTTAACCTTTAATACAAATTTAACATGATATTTTATTACATTAAAAAGGCACTGATTAAAAAGCCAACTTTTTTTTAAGTGAGTGTTTATTAAAGTCATTTTTTAAAGCAACACCAGTGGCTGTGGTAGCCTAGTGGTCAAGATAACGGACTCTCGTGGTTGGCGTGTCACGCGTTCGAGCCCAGTACCGTCGAAGACCCACCGTGCAGGAGGATAATGTCTTCCTGTTGGTGTAGTGTGGAAGTTAGGAGAAGGGGTACCAGTTCAGGTGTTCTCCTCGTCGCTTGACCATGGTTCATACGAAGTTAATTGCCAAAAGTCCTCAAGTATAGCTGAATAGTACGACATTAATATTCACCCACTTACTAAATTAGTACACTGTGGCTATTGGGAACGAACCTCACAATTTTAAATCATTCAAGTGAAGATGATGACAACTGAGCAGGTAACCCACTTTCTCAACTTCCCCACCACACCAACATTTAGATTTTCATCCAATTTATATAACATAAATAATTCCTTCCACACGACAGGTCTTCAGCAGTATCAGGACTCGAACCCATAACTCGACAACGCCGGCCATAAGTTCATGATCATGACCACCTGGCATTCGCGCCCTAATTTTTTTTAAAGAATCCCACCCATGTATGCTTGTCAGTGGGGGAGTGAATATTAACATTGCACTGTTCACAGATACTGCTACACGATGGCTTTTGGCGACGTTTGCTTGTCAGAGCGTACAACTAAACCAGCTCGAAATTTCACTGATATGGTAAAGTACTCCTCGCATTTAATATTATACTAATTTAAAAAGGTTTGAGATGTATAAAAATCTTGCATCCAAATTTATTCTAAATTGTGGTCTGGTTTTGTAAAATAGTTTATCAGAGCCATATGCAGATTTTTTTTTCTGTGAAAACATAAGGCTGCTTCTTTTTTGCTGAGTCCTCAACTATTGGCCAATTTTTATAAAGTAAGGAACTACTCTAGACTCTCCAAAGAAATCAAACATTTCAAAATTCAATCATGAGAACGATTTAGGGTTGATTTAAAAGTAAGGAGCATTTTAATCTGACAAATTTCAGAGCCTCCCTCGCCACCATGTCATTCAACTTCCCAATCGCTTATGCCAATTAAGCAGCTATGGTCTTTTAACTATTGTTTTGTGCGACTTTACAGTGTGTGACAAAATTAACTCTCCTGAGCGTGAGAATCCAGTGTAAATACGCTTTCTGAATGAAAAAAAAAATGTCTATCATATAGAAATTTACATATAGATAACCAAAATTCAGTTCGAAAGTGGTGCATCATGTTTAACGCTGGAAAAACTAATTCTGACCATTCTTCATCAGGCTGAAAATTCAATTGAGACTGATGGGCTTAAATCAATAATTGAGGAAAAGATTCAACAGAATAAGCATTTTACTATTTACAGATTAAAAACATGTGTATTTTCCTGAAACTTGAAGAACAATTTTTTATGAAACTCTTTGCAGTGGTCTGGGACACACTAGAGTATGGGTCTGGTGAATTCAACAAGTAGGCGGGTACTGTGAGTATACAGAAGACATATATAAGCTGGTGGGAATTTTATACAAAAATTGTTTCAATTTGAACGGCAACTAATTATAAAAATAGCTAAGATATCAAAATAAATTGAAAAATACATTTTCTTTCATTGTCTTTTATGAAGAATGTCTAGGGCATGTCTTGTTTTTTACTTTTAGAATGCTATTCGTAGAGTAAAACAGCTGGAATTCATTTCGAAAGGAAAAATGAACCGTGGTAGCTGAATGACAATGGTAGCAAATTAGTAGCCAGTTTTCTCGAGTCGTGCTTGTTAAGAGAGATTAGTGTACATTAAATTTGTCGAGGCTCAATATCCTCGCGTGGAAGTTATGAAAGGGGGGATGCCAGTTTTGGTACAGGGACGTTTTAAGACTTCTTGAGGCCCTGGGCCTTTACGCAAATGTAGACCTCAATTATGGCTCTTAAAAGTAGACAGTACATAGCATGTTGTCAAATATTCGTACAAAAAATAACCTAAAACAAATTAATGTCCACGACTTAAAATCGCATAAACTAGCTCGACCGACCGCCACCTTTGACTAAAGAAGTAATGATGATAGGCCTAGGTCTATACATGGACGACGGTCATCACATGTAGCCAGTTGACTATCGTTCGAAATTCTCAGTTTTTTGGAGAACGCAACCGGAAATAACATTTGGCAGTTGAAATTATTCGAAGTAGGATCTATTAAGGGTGAGTGGAGAACGAGACCAGGTTATGGGCTCAGATGGCCCATGCCTTCAGGTATCATCCACGTCATTGGACAGAGGTTGAAAATTATGAGATCCAAAAGTCTTCGTGCAATTTCAAAGGGCTATATTAAAAAAAATATCAAATCAAATTTTTAAAAAAGTAAAACATTTTTTTTTTTTATGTAATTGACATTTTTGACCCAGAATATAAAAATATAACAAAATTTATTTTTAAAATATTGGTATCTCTTTGAAATAAAAAGGAAGATAAAAACAGATAGCTCTAAAAAAGCGTCATGAAACTGATCGGTTATAAATAAATTAAATCTTCACGACTATAATCCAAATTCTACAACTAAAAGACCAAGAAGAATACTTAACCCACCTTATAAATAGTGCAATATTGTTTGTTGCACATTTAATTTGCTAAATTTTAAATTTTTGTATCTGTATCTCTTACTACGGGACAAGCCCCGCTTTCATTTTCTCTTACAACTTTTGCTAGACTTTCGAGCAGCCAATGTGAGAGTCAATTTCCTCACACACCAAGAATAAATCAGAGAACGACCAATCGGTTCTCTGCCATATACAAAATTCCAAGACCGGTGGAACTTTCCGTGCGATTGGCCCAGCCAGTCAGAAACGTCCTTCTCTTAAGCATGAAAATGAAAACAATCGCTCCACGTCTATATATCGGATATGGGATGGAGGGCCGTTAGCGGTCCTTATCCCAATAACAGCACCGAAGCACCGTGATCGGTTATAACGCCATTTTCAAAATTCACCAAGAATACGTTTTTATATATAAACAACGTCTGCCCCTTGCACCTTTTTAAAAAAAATATGAAAGAAAAGAGAAAATTATATTTTAGTTTATTTAACGTCTTATAGTCGGCTTGGTGGCTTAGAGATAGAGTGACCTCTTCGTAAGCCCAAATCTGAGGTTTGATCCCGGCTGGAGTCGATAGATTTTCTGGATGTGAAAATTGGGGGCATGCATGTCTCGTAGGATTATGTGGCATTTAAAAAATCCCTTTAATATTGAAGTGGTGCACTTATCCGGGGGACAGAACCAGGGACCTTTGGATCCGAAACCCAGTAACTTAACCACTTCACCAAAATGATCACCATGGTGTGGAGGTAGTTACTGGCTTATATAGATGGTATCGCTACACACTCCCCTACCAAACGAACGATGTAGTTATTATATCTAGCGTGTTAGCTGTTGCGTCACTATTTGCGACGGCTTTGCTGGTTGCGTCATTCGTGCGTGACGGCTTGAGGGTTGCGTCACCATCTGACGGCTTGAAGATTGCGTCACTATGCAATTGTTTGAGTTGCATTTGTGGTGGATAGATGGCGCCACGACAGTTCAGAAGGTTGCCTTTTTCTGAGTTCAGCCAGGGTCATCAATAAAGTGGCACGCTTAGCCGGGATTTTTGGATCCGAAACCGAGTAACTTAATCACTATTCCAAAATGATCACCATGGTGCAGAGGTAGTTACTGGCTTATATAGTGGTATCGCTACCGTATCAATTTGGCTCTGATACCCACGGCAAAATTAAATCGTAATTATATTTAGCATACAATGAGAGCCTGAATTAAAATTAATTCAAGCGTTGGAATTTGGTAGGAGAGCCGCCGCTAAACAGTGCCACCATGAAATGGCTCTCGCATTTACACTGTGTATTCAAAGGCTAAATCTATATATATAAAGGAGAAAAGCGACTCACTCACTGACTGACTGACTGACTGACTGACTGACTGACTGACTGACTAATCACGAAATCTCTGGAACTATTCAACCTACAGACTTGAAATTTGGTAGACATGTTCCTTTGATAGAGTAGACATCAGCTAAGAAAGGATTTTCCGAAATTCGAAACGCAAGGGGCGTTACGGGGGGTTAAGGGCTTTAATAATAATTGTTTCCATGTTTAAACTACTTGATGTACAATCTTGAAATTGGGTAAGCGGATTCCTTTCAGAGAGTAGAGATCCGCTACAAAATGAGTTTGCTGAAAATCGACCACCAAGTGGCGTTGCAGGGGCTTAGGGGCGTTATAGATAATTATTTCCATTTTAAACTACTTGACGCACTGTCTTTAAATTTGATATATAGATTCCTTTCGTGAATAATGATCAGTTACAAAACGGGTTTGTGAAAACAGACTTCTAAGTGGCGTTGCGGGGATTAAGGGGCGTAATAGATAAATATATCCGTTTTTAAACTACTTCACCTACCTGCTTGAAAATTGGTATGTAAGTTTCTTTCCTGGAGTAAATATCCGCTACAAAATGGGTTTTGGGAAAATTGACCCCTAAGGGGTGTTGCGGGGAGGGGGGTTTAAGGGCGTTATAAATTCCTATTTTTAAGTTATTAGACGTACATCTTGAAATTGGGTAAGCGGATTCCTTTCAGAGAGTAGAGATCCGCTACAAAATGAGTTTGCTGAAAATCGACCCCAAGTGGCGTTGCAGGGGCTTAGGGGCGTTATAGATAATTATTTCCATTTTTAAACTATTTGACGCACTGTCTTTAAATTTGATATATAGATTCCTTTCGTAGAATAATGATCAGTTACAAAACGGGTTTTGTGAAAACAGACTTCTAAGTGGCGTTGCGGGATTAAGGGCGTAATAGATAAATATATCCGTTTTTAAACTACTTCACCTACCTGCTTGAAATTGGTAGGTAAGTTTCTTTCCTGGAGTAAATATCCGCTACAAAATGGGTTTTGGGAAAATTGACCCCCAAGGGTGTTGCGGGGGCGGGGTTTAAGGGGCGTTATAAATTCCTATTTTTAAGTTATTAGACGTACAGTCTTGAAACTTAGTAAGCAGATTCCTCTCATAGGGTAGAGATACGCTAAAAATGGTTTCGTGAAAATTGCCCCAAGTGGCGTTGAGGGACTTAAGGGCGTTATAGATAATTATTTCATTTTAAACTATTAGACGCACAGTCTTTATATTTGATAAAGAGATTTCTTTCATAGAGTAGAGATCAGCTATAAGAAGGTTTTGTGAAAACAGACTCTAAGTGGCGTTGCAGGGGAATAAGTGGCGTAGAGATAAATATTTTCGTTTTTAACTATTTGACCTACCTGCTTGAAATTGGTAGGAATGTTTCTTTCATGGAGTAAATATCCGCTACAAAACGGGTTTGGAGAAAATTGACCCCCAAGGGGTGTTGCGGGGGGTTAAGGGCAGATATAAATAATTATTTCTTTTTTTAAACTATTAGACTCACAGTCTTGAAATTTGGTTAGCAGATTCCTCTCATAGGATAGAAATACACTGCAAAATGTGTTTTGTGAAAATCGACCCCTAGGTGGTGTTGCGGGGGTTCAAGGGGCGTTATTGATAATTTTTTTGCATTTTTAATTAATTGGACGCAAAGTCTTCAAATTTTGCTAAGCAGATTCCTTTCATAGAGTGCAATTCCCCTACAAAATGGGTTTTGTGAAAACAGACCCAGAAGTGGCGTTGCGGGGGCTCAAGTGGCGTTATAGACAATTATCCCATTTTTAAACTGTTAGACGTACAGTCTTGAAATTTGATAAGCAGATTCCTTTCGTAAAGTAGAGAACCGCTACAAAATGGGTTTCGCGAATATCAACTACTAAGTTTAATTTCGGGAGATTAAGAGGCGTAATCGATAAATATTTCCATTTTTAAACTACTTGATCATCCTGCTTGAAAATTGGTAGGCATGTTCCTTTCATGAAATAGAGTTCCTCTAACAAAGAGTAAAATGAAAATTGACCCCTAAAGATGTTTGCGAGGGGTCAAGAGGAGTTACAGAAAAAAATTCCTGTTTTTAATTGTTAGACCCATATACTTGAAATTTGTTAAGCATGTTTCTTTTGTTGAATAGGGATCCACTAAGAATAAATTTTAAGCAAATCAAGTTCTGGGGGGTTGCAGGGGGTTACTGGGACGTATTGACAAAAAAATTACTTTTTTCGAGCTACAAGGACTATAATAATGAAATTTGGTTTGCATTTTTCTTTTGTTGAATTGAAATCCGCTAAGAGCGGTAATTTTGGAAAACGGCTCTCAACGGGATTACGGAGATATTTATAGTAAAACTTTTGCTTTTTTCTGTTAGATTTAGACTTGAAATTTGGCTTGCATGTTCAATTTACGGAGTAGAGATCCACCGAAAATTGTTTTGCGGGAATCCACTTGGTTTTTGAGTTACGAAAGAGCAAACATCATTCTATGCTTCAATTTTAGAGATTTTTAGAAAATACAAATTAGATGAGTTCTGCCCTTTTTTTTTATCAACAGGTGACAGTTACAGGTATAAGTATATTTTTCAATTCAATCGAATTCTTAATGCTAGGACTTAGATATCAATAATTTATACATATATATAAGCAGTAAAAATTTATAAAACATCATGAAATATCCAGCGAAGCGGGCGGGTAACAGCTAGTATTCAATAAAATAAAAAACAAAAATATCTGTCTTGACTGAATTGGGTCATTTTCAACGTGTTCGGATACCTTAATTTACCTCTAGTTAACAAAAATGTCTTCGGGAAAATGAAAGATGAAAACAAAGGAAATATTATGACAGAATATGTAGGATTAAAATCGAAAATGTATGCCTAAAAAACAAACCATAAGATTGGAAAGCGGTTAAAAGGAATTAAAAAACTAACTTTAAAAAATAAAATAACATTTGAGGACTAGAAAGTCTGTTTTTTTAATCAAAAATTAAAATATGTTGACATGAACTTAATTATATAGATCCAAATTTCATTCAATACACTCCATAAAGCAAAACAAACTTGCTCTGTCCTATAAAGATGACAAAAGGTTTATTAATGATGATGGCATTACTACGCTTGCCCATGGACATTGGTCATTGATGAATTTAGACCTATTCAATGAGCAGTAAGACATAAAATCCAATGATGACACAATAATGTGATTTTTGTAATGTAAATAAAAGATTGTAATGTGAAATGGAATGCTGCTTTTGTAAATAAACAACTTACTTTGTATCTTTTTGTGTAATCCTTATACCGAAATCAATTTTACAATTTGTTGTTCTCCTGTAATGTATATATACATATATATATATATATATATATATATATATATATATATACGATTGTAATGTAAAACGCAATACAAGATGTTGATTTCTGAATAAACAATTTACTTTGTATCTTTGCTGTGTATGTGTAATCATTATACCGAATTAAAATTTACAATTTGTTATTAAAGCAATGTATAATAAATGTTTTTTTTATTTCTATTCAATTAAGAAAAAAATAACAAATTTATAATAATAGTTATACATTTATCTTTGAAAAAAATTTGCTTTAACAATAAATAAATTTTTTAATACAAAATATATTAAAATATACTTATGCTTAACATACTGATATTTGTTTGAAATGTATATGATATTTATCTTTTAAAATGAAACTATTCAAATAAATTAAATAAAAGCAGATGAAAAATAAAATAACATATAAAAAAAAAAATTTTTTTTTCAGATTTATAAAATAAATTTTAAAGCACAATGTATCCATCTCTAGATTGAATAATTTCTACGTAAATTAGGCCGTTTGTGTCAAGATCAGACAAGCTAAGACAAGTTCAATCGTAAACCGTTCACACGCTGATTACGAGTATTCTACGTCCACATTTTTACTGTGTATGTGTAATCATTATACCGAATTTAAATTTACAAATTATTAAAATAATATAAATGAAATATTTTTTTTATTTCATTTTAATTAAGAAAATGTCGCCATCTGCTTCGCCTGCAAAATTAAATTCATGAGATTATAAACCTAAGTTTTCTTCAGGTCTGCATGCCTTCATAGGACAATGGTTAGCGTAACTGAAAAACTATTGTCCTATGGAGACATTTTGTTCTGGGGCTGTGAGTTTGAATCTGGATTTATTATTTTTTTTTATTTGAGCGTTATTTTTTCAATCATTTTAAAATCTAATAATTAGTGTATAGTTTAACCAATAGGTGGCGCCATGAGCACTTTAAACATTCCTATACATTTTTTTACACATTTAAAAAACAACTCAACTTAGCAGCAGGAGGAAAACAACTCAACAGCAGGTGAAAACAACTCAAATCCCCCTATCAACTCGAAAACCAAAACCATAGCAGGAGGGAAACAACTCACCTCCACACCTGCGCCTCCACAGGAGGAAAACAACTCAACTCCGCGCCTGCTCCTCCTCCGCGCCTGCGCCTTTACAGCAGAATCGGCTTTTCTTATCTACTGACACGACAACAAAATATGAAAAATATGCCTATTTCATAATCAAATGTATTGTAATGTCCACAAGGAATGTAATACTTCGTCTATGCAGATAATAAAACCAGGGCCGAGCTACCGCCGTATCAATGATTCGGGGCTCCCAAGCTACAGGGGTCCCAACATACGCGAGGGAAAAAAATTTTAATATATTAAAAGGGCCTCCAAAAAGGGTGAGCAAGAAATTTTGATACAGGGTCCATTTAGGACTAGCTATGCCAGTGAATAAAACGTTTCTTTATTATTATTATTATTATTTCACAGCTCTTCTAAAACATTGTCGAATTTCAAATTTTCCAACTCCAACCTCGTTGTCAGCGTATCCATCTCAATCTGAGGATGAAAAAAAATTTTATATGGGAGGGATGGGGTAATCTGTGCTTCCTGCTTTGTATACACAGGGAGGTTTTTTTTAACGTTGTGTAACTATGAGGCTTGTGTACGCTGCTGGCTGTACATATCAACGTGCGTGAACAAGTCTTTACTCTTATAAAAATTATTTGTGTCCACAAAGAAGTAGCTTAACGACTGGGTGTTTATAATCATATCAAATTGAAGGTCACATATTATTTATGCGGTATGAGGTACAGTGGAGCAGGGACAAGGTTCAGATGAAAATATTTTTATTTGTTGTTGTTGCTTATGCCACCTGATCGACAGTAACATCAGATCAAGGTCCACGAAATTCATCGCGGCTAAGGGCTAGAATTTTACGCCTGTCGTTAGCCTAAGCTTTGAGCCCCCCCCAAGAGGGTGACAGTGCGAATTTGCTCAAGCAACACGATGGATGGCGACACCCTTCGGACCCACAGATTTAACGAGCACGTTCTCCGATTTGTTCTCGGCGGGCATTTGGTGGCATCGGGCATCGAACCCAGGCCTTCCGGTCTGAGGTCCGATGCTCTAACCACTAGGCTACCCACGGCCTTATTTTTTATTTAACTATACTGAAGGAATACTTATATTTTATGTTGTTTACTTCTTATCTTAATAAATATGTTTAAAAAAATTCATAGTGCATAATATATGCACAACTTTAATGTTTTTTTTTTTTTAATAATGAAGCAATAACAATATTTTACGTTAATAAATATTTTTGAATGAGAGAGAGATGCAAAATTAATGTTTAATAAAATTCTAAATCTGTATTCTTGACCTCTATGGACTAAATCCATGACGGTCACACGATAATATAAACACATGTTCTACATTGAATTCAAAACGGACTATAAACTATATATATATAGCTCGTACTTTTTATTCTATTTGTAAAACTTAGGTAAAATTTCAAACTGCATAGTTGGGTAAAGATGCTCAAGAGTTATAAAAAGAAATTTCTGCAAAAAGATTTAAAAATTAAAGAAAGAAAAAGTCTTGTTTTATGCATATACTTTTAAATAAAGTGTGAGAAATATTAATTTTTTTTAAAAAAAAGTTTCTGCAAAAAGCTTAATTTGGCAACAACGAAGTGCATGAACTGATTTGCTGAAAATAGATAATTGCATTTATCGTGACTATGACGTCACATGTGTTTTTGAACTTGATTGGCTAAAAACACGTCGTTTAAAACTATCATGTGATTATGACGTCACATGAATTTAGTCCATTGCGTAACTATGCATACAGCGCGGGAATTGAGTTGGTAGATATTTTGGTAGATTGGTTTGCCACACTCCAGCTGTAAGTTTGTCGACCCCTGTACAAATTATTATTATCAAAATAACTATTCAAAAACAGACATGCAATAAATGTAAACGAAAAAAAGAAAAAAATTCAACTAAAGTTGCAATAGCTTTATTTATTTATTTATTATTATTTTTTTCATTTTTCTTTGTGTGTATAAAACCGAAAATATACAGAATGTTTAAATCATGTATATGGATAAAAAAATAATAATTGAACACAATTAGAGATTTTTAAAGGATCTACAACTTTCTTTAAGTTGCAATAGGTGAATTATTAGAAATGAATTTTGTGGTTCTCTATTTTCTTTTCAAATAATTTTGCACCGTATCAGACAGCACATGTCTTCCTCCAACAAGAATGACGCCTACCACTGCAAAGCAAATAATGAATGCTGAAACAAAATTCATACGAGGAAAAACTATAATACCGACCACTAATAAAGACAGGAAGCAAAAAACCCGAATGCACATTAGAATATCAAGCATAGTTCTATGTACACGTATCAAATCAGGATGGGGTTGAGGTCTTCCTTCTTCAATTAAAGCAAATCTGAAACAGAAAGAGATAAAAAGAAATGTACGATTAGTTTGCATAATTTTCAATAGCGTGATTATTATATTGAAAATCGAAAATTTAGTTTTTAAAATTATGTTATTTTTAAAGAATATTTTAATCGTTTTTTAAACACCTTTTTGAGGCTTTATCACACACGCATATTTCAAGCAACCGTTTAGGACACTTTTTTACGCAGCTGAGGGTGAAGGGTTGCCATAAACAAAACGACATGCTCTGACGTCAGCCGCGCTCTATCTCCTCATTGAAAAATTAATCGCCGATTTTTCTGCTTCGGATAACGAGCATCCAATATTATGTCTTTTATTTCGCTCACGCTTTTGTTGATGGGCGTAAGCAGAAATGGCAATTTTGTTTAAAATATTATATATGCCGTTAAAATATTATACACCATTAAAATATTATATACCATTAAAATATTATACGCCATATCTGATGCGTTTGATGAAATCGAAGTACCATCTTTACCGCTATCTTGTTTATGATGTAGGGTGCCGAAGAACCTCATCGGTTCAAATTTCCAGCAACTTTTATTTGGAACAACGTTTTCAGCTCACTGGGAAAAGTTGTTTGAAGCCGTTGCTATGGCAACTAGATAGAAATTGTTCTGAATTAGGTGGAAAATTGCTACAAACGTGTACGTATGATAAGACATTACGCCACCCAGCCGGGTAATAATTGCTAATTCACAAGTACACGGATAATATAAGAATTTTTTCTTTTATTTTGAGAAATTTGTGAAAAAATCTTAATATTTGAACATTTTTACCAAATTATCAAATTTGAAATTTTATCTAAATTTTATAACAAGTAGAACAACAAGTGTAATGTCAGTTTTGAATTCAAAAGAGAACACGTGATTGAATAAATCACGTGATCGTCATGAATTTAACCCATTATCAAACACATTTTACACAAACAACACAAACACACAAACAACACTACATTTAGATTTGTAGAACAGTCTGTAAAATCGAGGCAGAGAGTGGCAATCAAAATTATGGAAAGGCACCTGGAGTTGCATATTTGGCTCGTTTTACTGGCGCAAGGGTAATATTTAGCCAAGCTACGCCAAATGCTCATTAATTTACAGAAAAGAAGCTCCGAGTATTTGTAATGTAGACAAAATTCTGTAAATGCAAGGTAGAAAGGCGGGGGGGGGGGGAGTTTGGAGAGATGGAAAAGAAAAAACGAAAGTATTAAGGCTCTTTGTAAAGGGAGGGACATGAGAAAGAGAAAAAGTATTAAAAGGGGACCTGTAGGGGGAGGGAATGCATTACCCGTGTCTACCAAACCCTTCAACATACCCCACGATTGAAAGAAAATATCACTTCTGTTACCTTCATGAAGCCCAGTGGCTGAGTGATAACGTATTGCCCTTCCACGCCACGCCACTAGTCCGGGGTTCAAGCCCTGGGCTGAGCAAGGTTTACTCAGGCCTTCAGTGGATCGAGTACCAAGCTTACTTGGAGACTCTATAGTGGGGGTTCCGCATCAGACTGACCACCTGACCGGAACATCTGCTCATGAACCTCAGTGCTCTAAGTCATGAAAACTGAGATAGTCACAGTAAGAGATAGTCACTGAGATAGTCACTTGATTTTATGTTAATATGAGTTCAATTTAAACCCTAACAAAGTGAGTGGTTAGTCGTTGGGCAGTTATTCAATTCCTACTATTAATTCACACTTCTCTTCTTTTCCTATATATATTTATTTGCATATATATCTTGGACAAATTTTCAATCATTAATAAAATACTTTCTATTCGTCCATTCAAGTTCAAATACATTTTTTAAAACTTGTTGTGGATGACACTTGATGTTTTTGCAGTTTTTTCAAATATTCGTTCATTAATTAATTTTTATTTTTTAATTTTAAATTTATTCTGCGTTATTTCTGTTGAAGTTACAACTGGCTGCAACAGATGGCGCCAGTACGTTTTTCTAACAAAGTAGGAATGGACTTAAATTTTTTTAAAAATTTTACTTGTTATAGTGAAATTTGCGAACTGACTTTCGGAAGCCTTGGTAAAATTGACGAGAAGTTTTTGACGGGGATATCCAGTTGACCCTGGTGAGACTTGGCGAGTGCTGTTTCAACGGATTACTCAGTTAAGTGCTTAATTATTTGTCTTTGGTGTAGTTAATTAATGGTTGCTCCCTCGGTTTCTAATCTTGATAGATAGGAAATTGATTGAGCCAAATAAAATTTAGTTATTTTCATAACATTGTTTGGTCATTCGGAGTTCCAAACTTCACCTGCAATCTTAGGGTCGCGACAAATGGATTTTAAACTTCACACGTACAAGTGGAAAATGATGCATTTTTGGAATTTATATATATGTATGTGATAATTGAAAACTCTAATCTTATATATTTATTCTTAGTAAGAAGTAAATCGAATTATATGAACAAAAATTATAAGTATTTGTACTTACGGATCATGCTGAACTTTACTTTTTGAGTTACTTTCCTTTTTGCTCAATGGACCTTTTTCGGGAACTGGTTGTGAAAGATCATGAATTTCGACCGACACAGAAGGAACAATCTTTGGTACTTCTCCCGGATGAGGTGATTTATTTGTTGTGCTGCCTGAATACATTGGGGGTTGTAATATCACTAAATCTTTAAAAAAAAAGATGAAAAAATAGTTACAAAGGAGAAAGTATTTGTATGTATAAAAATAATGTTTATGTATATATTCGCTCATATTATATAATAATATGTATAACAGATAGTTTTGCTCTAAACTATCCTTATTTCGTTATCAAATGATTGCTTTTCCCACTGGGGCTGCGGATTGGTATTTACCACTGTAGACCTAGTACATTCCTTGGGGCCGGTATCATTTTAGTGCGGCACCATATAGGTGGAATACCAATCGCCACAATGTAATGTGACCACGGTAGCTCAATGGTCAAGGTAACGGACTTGTGGTCGGCGTGTCATGAATTCGAGTTAAGTACCGCTGGAGACCCGTCGTGTAGGGGAGCGAAACACGTTAAATCTATTGAGAGCTCAAACGTCCTCCCATTGGTGTTGTTATTCGGATAGAGGGTGCCAGCTCAGGTGTCGTCCTCGTCACTTGATCATGGTTCAAAATTACGAGTTCCATTGCCAAAAGCTCTCGAGTAGCTGAACAGTGCGACGTTAATATTCACTCATTCGCCGCAATGTAATTTTGACGCACAGTTTCCTCTCTATAGGGAGGCACCTGAGCTCTGGCGATACGAAATGGTACTAGGAATTTCATTTTTCCAAGGTCACCCAAGCCAAACAAGCATTCTACAGATCTTTAAAATGCCGCATAATTATATGACATGAACTCTGTCGGTTTCCTGCATCCTGAAAATCCACCGACTTGGGCCGGGGTCGGACCCGCAACTTAAGGGGAACAAAGCCAGTAACGAACAAGCTACGCCACCAAGCCGGTTTGGTCATCAAATATTGGAGCCTTCAACGATCTTTGATTTATGATCATAAGCTCCAGGAAGGATATTTCCAGGAACGTCCTGAGCCCCTAAGCCAGGGATGGCCAACCCGCGGTATGCGTGCCACAGTGTGGCACGGCAGAGTTGTAAGAATGGCACGCGAAAACTTATTGAAAGATTTAAAAAATTTGAAAAGATAATTGCAAACACTAATTCCCCCCCCCCCGCCCTGTTTTATTGAAAGGTGGTGATTTTAGACAAAATAAAACATCAAAATCTTTTTCAAATACACTTAATTAAATAACAATAGAAAATTATATAATGTAGACAACACTCCTTCATTGTTGTGTGCGTTGGTTTTCCGAAGGAAGTGCATTCGTAAGATTGTGGAATTTGAGGGAGTGTGTTTTAAAGTTATCTGGAAGAAAACAATGAACTGCCTAGTGAGTGTTTGCTTCTCAAGAATGAAGATAGGCTTTGAGATTTAAGTTTTCTTGCCGATACTACAAGATATTTAAATAATTTAAATTTAAAATTATAAGGAAAAGATTAATCTTTTCCAATCATAATTGATCTTATATCTTCGTATGTGAACCCACTTTGGCTTTTTTTTTTGTCTCGATTTTGGAGGGGAAAAAAGAGAAACTGATCCACACCTAGAACAATCCAATTCTATAAGCATCTTCGAGAACTGATCCTAATGTAGATGACTCAGTAAAAAGTCTACGAAATAAAAAACCACACTAAGAAAGAGTACTGACTGTTTAATAATTATTTAAAATTAAATTTTTCCGGTTACTCATTTTTATTTTATATATCTAACCTAATTGGTTGAAACTGAAAAGAAAATTTTAGCAACAAAACTTAAGTTCGTGTACTTTTGTCTTATTTATTATATTAATTTTTAAATTTACACTATTAGACTTCCACGAAATATATGTTATTTGCGTAAACATTTCATAATAAACCTATAAGTCACATTTTTTCCACTTTTTCATATTCTTTTAATTGTTGGAAAAGTTTAAAGTGGCACGCATTTTTTTTATCGGATTGTGGCACTCTTTCCACAAAAAGGTTGGTCACAGGAGTGGATCGAGACAGCGCTAATTGCACTCAGATAGTTTTCTTTAATGCAATGCAAGCGCCATCTGTTGTCCAAAATATTATTTATTTTTGTGAATATATCTCATCATTATTTTTCAAACCTCAGTTTAATCTCCTAATAATTTAGTTGATGAAAAATAATTTATTGTATTATAAAATAAATATGACCGAAAAAGCCAAATATATTGGATTTTGTAACTTTCATTAAAATATCTACACTTTTGCTTAGCGTGAAGAAAAATTAAAGTATAAAATATTAGAAAAATAACCTAAATTTTTATATAACATGTAAATTAATTCAACTAGATTTATATTCTATTCTTTTTTCAAAAGAATTAAGTAATATGTCAACTTATCAAGTAGTTTTTTTAAAAGTACCTTCAAAGAATAACTTCTCAATATAATATAATGCATATTATTATTATATTAATACAACATTTAAGCTATTTTTTTCAACACACACATCACAATATATTGAAATCAAATATAATCACCAGGATATCATATTTTAATTGCATATTTATGCCAATAGTTAAATGATTAAGCTGAGTAATCTTGTAACAAATGCTATCAATATTTTGCAAAATTATGTGTCGAATTTAAAAAAATTATTTTCAGTCATGTTTAATTAAAATAGTATTTTTTAGTGTAGAAATACATTGGAAAATAACATTAAAAATTACGGGCATTATAAGTTTTTGTTTTATGCAAAATGAGCAGATTAAGTCTATGTTATGTACATTCATTTCAGTCTCCATTTAAGAAAACAATAAGTATAAAAAAGTTTATTACAGAAAATTAAAAAACAAATTAACTAATTAAAATAACAAGAAAGATAATAAAGCAATTAATAAAATAAAACGAAAAATAACAAGAAATGAAAATTAAAAATTATCCAAAATGTAAATAAAATGCAATAAGAACTTCAGCAAAAATCATTCTACTAATACAGGAATACAAAAATAGTATAGGACTATTCAATTATTTTAGTTTCCATATTACATAACAGATGGCGCTAGCATTGTATTAAAAAACTATCCGGGGGCATATAGCGCTGTCTCGATCCACTCCTTTGGTCACCCCTGCCCTAAGCAAAAGTAGGCCTAAGGGTAACCCTTAAAAATAGATAGAGCATAGCATGTGTTGTCAAGCACTCGGACGAACGGTAATCCGTAACAATTAAATAAGCGTGGCTCATAAACCTATGCAAAAACCAGCTCGACTGAATGCCGCCTTTCGACCAAAAGAATCCGTGAGTGGGCTAGGTCTAGACACGGACATAACATCATAAAACAGTCTTTACACTGTCACCAGTAAGCATACAGTTTGAAATTCCCAGTTGTTCGGAGATTATGTCTGAGAATAACATTTGAGCATTAAAATTATTCGGATATGATCTTATTTAGGCTGAAACGAGAACGAGACGAGGCCGAGGCCCAGTTGGCCCGTGATTTAAGACGTCTATGGATGTTTGATAAGATATTGGAAGAGATTGAATGAAATGTTGCAGTTGTTGTAATGTTTTTTTATGGCAGGAGAAATCGAGTTGCATAAAATTTTTTACAAGTAACATCTGATTTTTTTTCTTCAATTCCTACTGTTAGTTCACTCTCTCCCTATATATATATATATATATATATACAGTGGCGTAACGTACAACCCTGCACTGCGGGGGGGGGGTGCCCAAGGCTTCTAGGGGGCCCAAAGACTGACAGACGCTATAAACGTAGATTTTCTCGAAATTCGCTTTACATTTTTTAAAATCGAATTTTTAAGCAATTTTCCAATTTAATCTAAAGTTACTCAAAATCTAAATCTAATACACTCATTAGATATCGTTGATCCAATAACCAATTAATGAAAAAAATCTTTTTTTTTATTTGCTGTATTTCTCTCGACGAGACATACCTTTCTTCAGCGGGTTTTCTCTTTTTAAGCCTAAATTACTAACAGATAAAACAAAAGTCAGACGGAGAATCGGATGAAATGCTAGGAAGATATAAAAATTCATCCCTTTTATTATTACAGTATACTTTACGTTAGCTTTAAGGCGAAAAAAAAGACATGATTCACTTTTTACGAAGCAACAGAGTAAGTAAACGCCGTCTTTAGTCACCCCCCCCCCTCCCATGTATTTCATTTTCATTTAGCGAAGTCGTAAATAACGTACATCTGTTATGCTTTTTTCAAGTAAGACCATAACCATAGAGATCATTTAAAATGATAATTATTTGGTTTAGATATATGAGTATTCAATCAAATGAAGCATAATGAAAAGAAAGCATAATGGAATGTATCAGTTTTTTATTTCTTTTTTCATGAAATCATTTTTCCATCATACAAAGAACTCTCCTTATTAAATGTTTTGCAGTATGTATGCTAGAATATAATCGAACTTTAGGTCAAGCTTATCCCTGGATTCAGAAACGAAGAAAAGGCAAGTGACAATTTTTTTCTTTCTTAAGAATTAAAAAACGAAAATTATTATACAATGTTCGTGTCTCTCTTAGTGTTCGTTTTTATTTTAGTTACCAGGTTATCTGTCGTTAGATTTCCCATTTTAGTAACTATTATAAATACTCTCGAATGTTATGCATTGTTTACTTCGTTTACTCAGACTCCGGTTGATTTTGTACTCAGTTATAAGTTTTATGTTAAATATTTTTACGTAATGTGCAAAGGTATATTATGTTCGGTTTGAGACACAATTCTTTTTTTATATATCTATACACTTGCTAGAAAAAGTTGCGTTCACCCACAACAAATCATACAAAAAAGATCAAATTTAATAGAAATATAATTTTTTTTTTCCAAAATATTTCATGAATTTATTTATTATTATTTAAATATTGAGCATGCAAGAATTCGTCAATTTTGAATTAAAAAACTACATAAGATAATGGGAGTTTTGTAGCAAAGTTAACACAAATCGTAGGCAGAAAAACTGTGCGTTCACTATTTGAATATTCTTGTGATTCTTGAAATTCTTTTCAGAAGGCGTTATAGGTTAACAAAGTTTTGGCATTCAGTTTTCAAGTAAAATAGCTTAAGAAAGTTGTGACGCAATAATTTTAATGTTTTTGTGAGATACGAAGCAATTCAAGGACATGAAAAATAAAAGGAAGGAAATTAGTACCAGTGAGCGTAAAATCATTGTGAAAATACGGAAAGATGGAAAAGTCGTCGGGATATTGCTAGATCCGTTGAACGGCAGTATTCATCTATCCAGCGTGTTATTAATATCTTTAAATCAACAGGAGTTCATACACCCAAACCTCGTTCAGGTTGTCCATCTAAACTCACTATCAGAGAAAAACCAAGTATGATTGATATCCTTGGTGAAAAAAAACCACGCTTTTTTTTATAACGGCAACTGAAATAGAAACAAACATCACGAGAAGTTTAAGAAAAACATTTATGCGAATACTGCAAGAAAAAGCTAGAAAAAGGCCGGATACCGCAGTCAACTGGCTTGCAGAAAGTCTTATATTTCAATGGCCAACAGGCTGAAACGGATAGCTTTTGCAAAAAAGCATATTCATAAGCCTCCGGAGTTCCGGAGGACTTTGATATTCTCCGATGAGAGCAAATTTTGCATTTTTGGCATAAAAGGTCGTTAATTGGAGAAAGCTTTGCACAGTGTTTCAAAAAGAGCATTAAGAACCAACGGTAAAGCGCGGTGGTGGTATGGTGTGGGGGGTACATGGCGAGCAATGGTGTTGGAAAGTTGGAGTATGTGGAATCAATTGTGAACAAATATGATTATCTCGATGTCCTAAAAAACAATTTAAAGGAAAATGTAACCAAACTCATCCTAGGCGACAGCGATCCTAAGCATACCACTGAGATTGTGAAGCTTTGGCTCCTGTATAATGTCCCAAATCAAGCCCACGCAGTCACCTGGTCTGAATCCTATAGAACACCTATGGGATTTTCTGGAGCGTAGGATTCGTCAACACAATAATCTAGCAAGGATATGCTGAAGACTGCTTAAAGAACGAATTAGAGAAGATAACCTCTGAAGTAACCACTAGACTTGTTAATTCAATGCCGAAACGACTTCAGGAGGTTCTGAAAAGACGGTGTTATCCAACCAGCTATTAAATAGCTCATTATTCTTTTTAAATAATTTTTATAGTTACTACTAAAACAGTGAATGCAGACTTTTCCTACTTGATTTTTGTTGGTATCGCTACAAATCTGTTTTAATTTTAAAAGCTATGAAAGCAAACCGAGTTTACTTTTGTTATTCTCAATACTTGGAATTAACTAAATAAAATATAATTTTCAAAAAAAAATTCAAATTCCGGTTTAAAAATTCTTTTTTTATAGTTTATGTAAGCAGTAGTTAGTGAACGCAGACTTTTTCTAGTAAGTATAAATATATATATGAAATAGACGTGGCCGTTGACAGGTATTTCTTAATATGGGATTGAAGAGGCAGTCCTGTGATTAATTAAAACTGTTTATTCTACATCTTGAACACATAAAGGAAGACAAGGACGACACAATACACACACACAACACAAATACACAAAACACAAACCAAGCTGCAGCCGGCTACATGTTGAAGCCGACAAATACAGATGCGAAAAAAGGGGTCTCCAGGAATCTCAGTTTTTATAGGCGGCTCAAATCACATGATCTGAGTGGGTAGCTAGATGTAGTTTAAAATATTCTCGTTAGGCGGCTGGCTATTTTATTACTAAAATGTGGGTCCTGAAGGGATGGACCAGATAATTAAAAGATATTTAAAAGGATTATATTACTGGGATTATTATTATATATATACCAGCTGACCCGACCCGGCGTTGCACGGGTTTTTACCGAGGGTATAACTTAATCCCCATGTTAATTTCCTCCTTTATTTCTGACGCCAGCACTTCTGTGTGGGTGTGACGCGTACGATGTGAGTGCATGGCCCGTGAGTGCGTATCATGGCTTTCTCGTTTAACATTTTCCCTTCTCTTGACAAAATCAGCACTTCCAATATTATTTTTCGAAATCACTTTGACTTCTTTGTTTCTTTCCTCTCCGCTTACCCCGGGGTTGCACGGGCTTTTACCGAGTGAATAACTTCATCCCCATGGGAATTTCCTGTTTCCTTTAGGGCGATAGCACTTATGTGTGTGTGTGTGTGTGTATGCGCGCGATGTGAGTGATTTCTTTAACTATGTCATAAAAACTCCCTTTGTCGGGGAAATTTGTTCTTAAGTTGGTGTGGTGTGGTAATTAGGAGAGATGGGTGAAAGCTCAGGTGTCGTCCTCATCACTTGACCGTGGCTTAAAATTTCGAAGTCCGTCGCCAAAAACTCCCGAGTAGATGAACAGTGCGAATTTATAAATCACTCATCCACTTTCCAATTCTTTCGTTGCAGTTTTTTAGTCCTCGGAAACGAAAATGTAGCCTTTTTAAAAATAGTTGTATGTTGAAAAAAGACAGAAAAGTAGAAATTTTTCAAATTACAAAATTTCACTACTATTTTAAATCTTGAAGTAAAATTGTGAGGATTTTTTGAAATGTTCGACACATGGGAATAAAGTTTCATGCAATTATCTTTTTAAAGAAGAAATCATTAAACGATTGATTTAAGTATTTTGAGTGTTTTATTAAAATTTGTTAAAAAAAGTTTTTGGCTTTTTTATTTTTTAAATCACTGATTAGATACAGATAAATATTTTAAATGAATCTCAGAAATGTATTGAATACATTTTTTCATCTTAATCTGACATCAATAATGATTTAAATTTGAGAATTATATAAAGAGAAAATGATGAAAATTGAAGCAAAAATAACTTTTTCACTCGCATTTTTTTTTACTCGCCAAATTTGCTGATTTTCGCATGTTTAAGTCAAAACTTTTTGGTGTAACCCTTGAGTTAGATGTGAAGTTTCAGGTGAAACACTTGAAAGCTATTTGGCGCGAAACCATTTTTCGACGCCAAGGCTTGGCAAACTGTAAAATCGCGTATTTTTTATTAAAGTTTTTATTTCTTAGGGCTTAATTTTTAAGTTAATGTTTCAAACTTCACACATTAATTTCGAAAACGAAGGACTTTTAAATAAAAAATGTACAAAAAATACTCTTTAGATTATTTCTTGCAATAACGTTCTTTTACGAAAATCACAAAAAAAAATTTTTTAATCCGTAATTTTTAAGCAATTTTTTCAATCTTCGCACAGAAGTTTGATAACATTATTCTACAAACGCAACAAAAGTTTCGTATGATAATCTTAATAAATAACGAAGTTATTCAATGTTAAGTTAAAAATTTCGACAATTTTTCGAAAAATCTTTAAAAAAAAAGGTTTTAGGCATTTTATTTTTTAAATGACTGGTTCTAAAAGAAAAAGGCTAGAAATTATTTAGTGTAGAATATCGTTTTCATAACACGAAAATAAATTCATACGCAATGATTTCGAAACAATTTTCATAAAAACGCATCAATTTTAACTATTTTTTTTAAAAATCTTAAAAAATAGAAAATATTATTATTTTGCAAAAACATTTATACTGTATCATGGCGAAAGAATTGATCTTTTCGATTCTATAATTATTTTTTGTCTGATTTAAAAAACAAAAATCAGATGGCTGTTTAAATAACGTCGAGAATACCGAAAAATTTCACCCTCTGTTCATTCACGATGCTAGGCGGGGAAAATAACGCGCAGGGTTAAGACAATTAAGCGTTTTAAGGTTTTTAATCAATATCTTTTTAACTAATTACAATATCGGAATGAAAAATAGTTTACGTCCTATTCTCAGACCTACTGAATATACGCACAAAATTTCATAAGAATCGGCCACACCGTTTCGGAGGAGTCTGGTTACAAACACTGTGACACGAGAATTTTATATATTAGATATATATATATATATAAACAAAAATACAAAATTATCCATTCCATCGGAATTTAATAGCATTTTAAAGTATACTGCTCTACAGTAACGCTCACAGGAATTTTTCAAGAGCAGGAGGAGGGGGTCCAGGGTTAAAAGTCCACTATTCTCGTATCATGCTCCAATACGCCGCTCAACATTTTCTTTTGATTTTGTCGATTTTCGGGAACAAAAAAACAGTAAAAAATTAACTATTGAATGAATAATTAGCACAAAATTAGTTTTTTTTATAACAAATACTTAAGGTATCCGACTGGTTGCAACAACTTTTTTTTTTTAAAAAAAAGGAGATATGGGGATTTTTTTGTTATTTTTAGATTTGTTTAGTACATTTTTAGAAAAATATGCTAAAATTAAGAAGAGAAAAAGAAATTATTATTACTAAAATGGGAAAAAAAATAGGTAAAAATTGACAAAAAATAGCATAAACGCGGCCCATTCTGCACTAAAGGTTTATAAACAAATTTTCAATTTTTCCAATCTAATGTGTTGCTATATTACTCAATTTTGAAATGACCCAGGATAAGAGATATTTTTTTTTTTACAAAAACTAGAGCACTTTATCTCAGTTACTATATGAAAATGCTTAAAAAGAAAGTGATTATATTCACATAAGGGACTGTAAATTTTGAAATGAAACAGTGATTGAGAAATCTGAAGGTTAAAACAATTCTACTATTATACAGAACTTCAGAAAAAAATTCGAGTTAATTATGTTCAAAACTTTTATAGCCATCGCGTTTGATTATTTTCAAAAAATCACATTTCGAGTAAAACGCGTTTTAAAGTATGACATCTTGCTTAAAGTAATGGCATCTGCTTTTACTAAAACACATGTAGTTTTCATTCTAGAACACGGAAAATGATAAACGTGGTATTTTTATAAAGCTCATAAGATGCCCCATAAAATAAAATCATAAAAAAATTTGTCAATTTTTGGCAAAATTCACAGTTTTAGGGTAGTCGGATACCTTAATTAAATTTTATCTACTATATACACAGGATCATAATCAATAAAAAAAATTAGGGCTTTGGGGAGGGTCCAGAACCGCAAACCCACACCCCTTGTGTGCGCGACTGCTGTTCTATCTATATACAAGAGTATTTCCACAATAGTGTACATTTATCACAAACAGTTTGTCAAATGAAAAAATATTCCGAGTTCAGAAAAAATTTTAGATTTAGAGAAACTCAAGTTTACAAAAAGAAATTACCGTAAAATCCGGCGTATAACGCACACTAATGTATAACGCTCACCCATACTTTCAGGCTACATTTTTTTAAATTATAGGTATTTTCGTTATATAACGCGCATCCCTTTTTTACAGAAGATCCTGAAATGTACATGCGCAATATTCTTCCGTCATTCTTGAAGTCATTTATTCTAGGTTTCATCCCAGACTTTTGAAAAAGAAAATATAGTATACTTCTAAAACACAACCCTTTAAGTTCATTAGGTATGTCATTTCTTAAAAAAAACAAACGGTAATACATTCCTTATAGAAGTCTAATTTTTTATGCTCATCTTTTTTCTTTTTTTTTTTTACTTTTAAACCTGTATTGCGCGCACCATAAATTTCCATCATACTTTTTGTGTTCAAAGTGCGCGTTATACGCCTGATTTTACGGTAATATAAATATTCGTTTAAAGTAAAGCGTTTCGAAACAAAGAAAAGTTAAATATTACCTGATTTTGTCGAATTTATTCGAAAAAGTATCGTTGAAGAATAATCACCGGGCAGAATATCTTGAAGCTTTAAAGGCTGATTGATGCGAGCTACTTTTTTCACACACTCTCTCTCTGGTTGTATTCTGATAGAAATCTAAAACAAGTCAGTTAATACTGTGCCTGAGCTTTATAAATGAAGAAAATGATTGGACACAGAACTTAAGCTCCACCTACCACCTAAAACGTCACACCTTCCTGATATGTAGGGTTGCCTTATAAATAATTACCGTGAAATCCGGCGTGTAACGCGCTCTTTTGACACAAACAAGTAATATATAAAAAAAAAATTAAGTTTATTTCGCTTAGGTCAACAAAGAAAAATTTAATTTTAGTTACTTTTTATTAAATAGTTACAATTAATATAAATATGGGTGAAATTCTCGAATCGGTCATTAGTCCGCCAAATTTTGAAAAATCGCCAACTTAGAGGGTTTTTATGCTGGGATCCGACTTGTCCCTCATTATTACAAAATCAAGAGGGTTACCAGATTTGGCGCTATTATCGGTTTGGCGAAAATACACTTGGCGGGATAAGTGGCTGCTTCGACAATTCAACCTAAATGATATATATACATATAACGGAATCACAAGATTAGGTAACAAAATAGAAAGCGATTTTCCTTGCAATTTTCAATTTTCCTTTCTATATATAATGTTCGGCTATTTTTTTTATTTGTTTATTACTGTTTATTTAGCATTATAGTTATTATTTAATTTTTATGTGATTCTTTCACGTAAATTTTTTGCTGTTATCTATATATACAAATCATTTCAATCAATACAATATATTTCATACCATATCAACATATTAAAAATAAGAAATATTAGTTTGGCTAACGCATTTTCTCATATTATTTGTGTTATTCGTTGGGGGAAAAAACGTTTATTTATCGCAAGATTAACAAAATAGCTTTTTACAACTATAATATTATTTTTTCGAATAATTTTGATTTAATAATTACTTTCTTTGGGGAATTGTTTTCATATGATTCCTGCAACAAAAAATTTATTCAAATGGCACATCTAATGCATCCATACAAATGAGAATTACATATAATATCCATTAAAAAAAAAGAGCCAAAAGAGTTATATCACATACAAGATTAGCCAACTTATGCGGGGGAGCACTTTTTTATATTTTTACACTTAGAATTTCAAAAGATTCTAATTAAAAAAACTCGGTTTCGTGTTTTCTTGACTCTAAATCCACTTCACACATACCAGCAAGTCTTATTGGACTTCACCCAGGATAAACTTGCGATCCTTACGCTCAACTGTCAAAGTCTCAGGGCTCACCAAACAGATTTCGACGACGTTATTTCACAAAATTGTACGTTACTCGTGTTGGCAGAGACGTGGTTAGATAATGACGAACGTGTTTCGATACCTAACTTCGATTGCTTCGTACAGTTTAAACGACCTGCCCACAGAGCAGCTGGTCTTGCAATCTATCGCAAACAGAACAACTCACATGTTGTGACTCCTTATATGGACATTACTTATCGTCAAACATGTGGACTGGGTATTGTTGGTCAAGATATTGGGAACATGTGTGCGGCAGAGTGCTTATTTGAAAATGGACAAACAGAGATTTCGGTGGTCGTATACATTTCTCCGAATCAAACGGTTAAAATAAATTAAAGATTTCCTGAATTTTGTACTTTTACCATATACCGAACGTGGTTCTGCCCTTTTAAAAAAAAACTATCACTTGCTTTCCATGATTCTGAGTGGTGATTTTAACGTTAACTAACTCTTCAGTTTGCTAGAAGCTGAGCCATTCATATATTTTTTGAACGATGAACTCAAGTTCGAAATGAACACAAATCGAAATGTTTCGACAACTAACAGTGGTGCTGTTATTGATGATGTTTTCCAACGGTTTTTAAATACTTTGAAATCACCATATTTTAGTTATCATGAGTCTATAGTGTCTCCACTCTTCTCCAAATTGAACAAGAATAATTATTTTTGATAAAGAAATTGCATTACTCTTGTGTTAAATAAAATTTTCATTCAAGATATAATTATTTGATATAAAATTATTTCCAATCATACCCGATTAATTTTTTTCAGGATTTGTTACTATTGCGTATTTACCACGAAAACATGGCAGCTGTTACACATTATATGCGACTACTGCACGGCTCGTTTCTTTTAATTTTTTTTCCTTCTGTATTTGTATTGGTTTTACTATAGCGCTTCGAAGTCACGTAGGAATTATGAATAACCCTGTATTTTGTAGGCCGCTGCTAGTCCAAAATCTGATTTCGATATGGATAAACTAAATTACTTACTATTTCTAAATCGATTGATTTGTAAATGTAAACGAGATAATAATTGTTACTTAGTTTATGTGTGTGTGTGTTTTGCTTATCTGAGTAACAACTGTTTTTATTTAGACAAGAAAACTGTTTTATTTAGACAAAAAATTCCTTAGATTGAGAATCAATTAGATAGAGATCTTATCTATGAATGGCATTTTTGTGTCAGCTTTTTCAGAATGACCAGTGAACATCGATAAGAAATTTGTGGAACTCTCTCGAACTGAGTTGATACTTTTTAAACATAAAGGGGAGTGGTTTCTTAAATTTTTTTTTAATGGGCTGCTTATTGGCAGCTAAGTTTTTGTAGTCTAGGCAAGTCCTTAAATGTGAGAGCCATTTCATGGGGTACCATCTAGTGGCGGCTCTCACCACCAATTACCAATTATGACGCTTGAATTAATTTTAATTTAAGAGGCTAAATATTACCATGATTAATTTTGCCGAGTGTCCCGAATATACGCCGTATAACGCGAACCCTTTTTTTTTATGAAGAAACCTGAAAGGTACATGTACAATGTTCTTATCTATTGAAGTCATTTATTCGAAGTATTATTCTCGGCTTTTGAACAACGGTATACTTCTAGACCTAAAACTCTTAAAGAGCAAGAAAAGAGGTGTTAGAATGCGAAAAATCATTTAAAAAAGTAATCCAAATGCGCCAAGACAGTCTAGAAACAGTGTGTGTGGTTAATAAAGGCATGGTGTGAAATTAAACCTGACATAATTCAAAAAAGTCACTTAATGTAGTATATGTAACAATCTGGATGGAATGGAAGATAACGGGTCAGGTTAATAGTGTGATGGTTGGGTCGATAAATGAGTACCAAGCTTGTTTGGGAACTTAATACTAGGGGTTTCGCGTCACACTGACCACCTGACCGGAACATCTGCTCATGCAGGTCTGCCAAAGTCACGTATACTGAGTTGGGCACAGTAGACCTTGGCCCTCATGGGCTGTTGCACCACTGAGTTAGGTTGATAGTGATGGTGAGAAGAAACACAATGTCCAGTAACGCATACAAGAATTTTTCAAGGGGGGGGGGTCCAAGGTCGAAAATCCACTGTTCTCGTACCATGCTTCAATACGCAGCCCAACATATTCTTTTAATTTTGTCGATTTCGGGAACAAAAAACAGTAAAACATTAATTAATAAGTGAATAATTAGCTTTACTTAATTATTAATAACAAATAAATTAATTTTTACGTACTATACACATACAATTATAATCAATCGAAAAAATCAAGGGCTTTGGAGGGGACTGTCCGGACCCCCAGGACTCGCCCCTCCCCCCGTTGTGTGCGCCACTGATGATGTCCATGAAAATATAAAGCAAGACGAATATGACGAACTTTTCCTTTTATCTGATAATGTGAGTTCGTATAAGATATGTCATCTCCTTTAACTAAACACAATATATACATATACAACATATAAGAAATCTACTTTTCGTTACAATAATCTTTTCTTTATTTTTAAAGGGGCCATTTTTATATCCGGTGCATAGAAGCCCGCATCAACTTCGATCTTATTTTTTGTGTTAAAAGTTCGGGTTATACACCAGAATGTACGGTAATTTATTCTGAAGTCTTATCTTGCTACAGTTTTTGATTATTCATTTGAACAAGATTCACATATACACACACAAAATAATGATATAAAAAGTACCGTATTTACTCGAATCTAAGCCGCACCCCCCAATCCTCAAAGTTTTGTCATCAATTCTAAGCAGCACCCCTGATTTTTTGCACGTTTTGGGGAAAATATAAAAAATTTAGTAAAAGGCTCATCGCTACCCGATACTTAGGAAATTTTAAAAAAAATTTAATATGAAAAGAAGTTTATAATTTATTTATTTTACTAGTATTAAACACCTTCAAATATACATACGTGACCCTATAATTACTCTAACCGTCAGTAGAATGCTTCCAAAATTATTCATTAATTCCATTGTCATAGCTGACTTCAGAATTGGTGATGGCGTCGCCATTTTCCCCCAGTATGTCACCTTTCGTGCAACTTTTTTTTTTTAAAAAAAAGGAATGTTTCTGAAGAATGTAAAGAAATAATTAAATACTATTGCACATTTACAAGCAAAAATTAATTCAGCTTACGCCATCGACGTATATTTGTCTCATCCGTGTCAAATTTTCAGTGGCCACTGCTCGGTTTCCGTTTTTTTCTGTATATAAAAATTGCTTCCTTTTTAATACTGGCATCATAGTGAACTCGTCTTGAAACTATTTTTAATATCTTTGATGTTTGGGGGATTAAAAGAAAGCGCATACAAAAAAATTCCTAAGTACGAGCAGACAACAATCCGGATAGACTGAATACCGGAGATAAACTGTGAAATGAGATAAGTCGTCGATGCAAGTGGCCAGAATGGACGGTTACACTTTTCCTTTAAAAGGGGTCAAATACAAGATAGGGGATGAAGACCTCATCAGAGATCATGTGCCCCATTGACCATTCTACAGGGTAGCCTAGTGGTTAAAAAATCGGACGCCAGACCAGAAGGCCTGGGTTCGATACCCCATGCCACCAAATATCCGCCGAGTGCACACGGAGTACGTGCTCGTTAAATCAGTGGGTTCGAATGGTGTCGCCATCTATCGTAAGCAAAATTGTACTGTCACCTTCATGGACTCAAAGCTTCGGCTAACGACAGGCGTATCTCTAGCCCGTAGCCATGATGAATTTCGTGGGCCTCGATCTGACTACATCAGATAGGTGGCATAAGTAACAACAACAACCTTTTTAAAAAGGGGTGGGAACTCAATTTTCCCCATCCAACAAATGCTTTGCCTTCGATTCTAAGCCGCAACCGAATTTCAGCATCATTAACACTGGGAAAATAGTGCGGTTTAGATTCGAATAAATACGGTAAGACTTTTTTTTTTAAATTTTGAAGTTGTGTAAATTTTTTAAATAATGTCTTTCGTTTGGTTATACTCTTATAGCAAATACAGTGTGATAGTTCATTCAGAAATTTTTGAATAGATTCATTTTTTTTCAATTGATTTTTTAAAGAAATTTCTATTGAATTAAGCTTTAATTTTTATAACGTTTTCCAGTAAAAATTATACAGTAGTTGTTTCGTAGCAAATGTTGAGACTGTTAAAGAATTTGCCCAATTTATCAAATGTTTGAACTTTGGAAAGTCGGAATAAAAATTCCACGGTTTAGCCTGTAAAATAGGTGGCCACAAATAAGTAATTAATTTTCAATAAACGTTAAATGAATGCTTTTCTAAATATTGGACAAAGGTTTGATTCCCCCTAAAAATTTCATGGATGTTAACTGACTCCTTGAAACTTTTTAAGGAAATATTTCACTAAGCAATATTTATCTTACAAAAGTAAATAAACTAATTGTTTATCAAACTAATTAAAACAATATTAAATTTGAATAAAAGTAGAAAAAAAAATTATGGAACCGCTAAAAAACAACAAAATTAGACCAAAAAAAATCCTGGAATCGGACAGATCATTGATTTTGCCAGGTTATTTTTTTTAAAAAAATAAAATAATGATATTGATTTTTAAAAAATCCAGGTTTAAAAAATTTACGATTTTTTAAATGTTAATTGAAATTTGACTTAAGCATGAGTAATTTCGCAATTTATGAAAATAATCGCAGAAAACTTTTTTTCGGAGTCTCAAACCTTAATATCCGTGCTTTGATTAGATTAAAAAATTTACTTTAAAATAGCAGATTGCACAACAACAAAAAATTCTGTGTTTTTTGTTAAATAGTCTTTTTTTCGAAGATTTATTTTTGCAATTTTTACCTTGCATTTTTTATTTAATGATTACTATTATTTGTTATTGATCTGTGAAAAAGTTGGAAATTTTAACCTAAACATGAAGCTTTTAAATAATTTAGAGCTTAACTTTTCAGCCAACTATGTATTAACCATCTTTAGAGTCACTCCCTTTCCCCCCTCTAAGGGGTGAGAAACCCGTTTGGAGCGACGAATACGAAAAATTTCACAGAATCTGTTCAGTAGAGATACCTGTCCAGATATCACAAGGCACGTTTATTTGCTATCAGGTAAGATTTTTCCCCTTTCATTGTTTACAGATAATTAATTGATTTAAATTAGTATTTTTTTTAGAAAATAAGGCAGTATTATTTGTTTTAAATCATAAATAAATAAATTTTTTCATAATAAAATCTTACGCTGATCATTTTTTTCTGGATGAAAAAAGATTAGTCTTTGGAGATCTGTTGAGCTAACGGTGTGAAACGATTAACTGGTAAATGAAAATTTCGATTCTATTTTTAAAAGCTTTTATTTAACTTATATACAATGTATGTATGTATGTAATTTGTTCGGGTGGAATCTTGCAACTCAATTTTGAAGCTGATATCTTCCTCCCATTGAGCTGAAATTTTGTATACACGTTTAGTTTGGATGACAATGCATGTTTTGACCATTTATATTCCGATATTGCAATTCATTAAAAAGATATTAATTAAAAACGTTAAACTAGTTTTGGGCGCCAACTTCGATATATCTGCATTGTTGTAATAATTTTATCGTTACAACAATGACAAAAGTTGGCGTCGAAGGAACAGCTTTAGTATCGCCCACCCAAAACTTGAACTAAAAAGGTTACGCCAAACGACCGCGATTGATGGTATGTTTTGGTAACCAGTTCCACACAATTTTTCCGTCCAATCACAGAATGCCGCTTATAGCGCTACCTTCAGGTAAAATGGAGAACTATTTCGAAAAAATTGTGAAAGATGTTCGAACGCCAAATCCTGTTTTCTAGCCAAAGGTCGATCGCCATTCTTGAGTTGACAGGATTATAGCAACCATATGCAAGATTATTACGCCGGAGAATTACGCGTAGTAATACATTAAACTCCCGGGGGGGGGGGATTGGACGTTTCAGCAAAAACCTCTCTTTTTCCCTGCACAATTAAAAATAATTTTTTCTTTTTTGAGATGTAGTTTGGAAATGAATATATAATTATACTGTACAATATATATATATTATTTTATTTTTCTTACGTTTTCATTACTTTAAATTTTTTTAACTTTAAGTTTTGGGGGGAAATGGCTATTCTTTTTTTAAAAAAAATTGTGGAAAATAAAACCTGAATTTTTTAACAACCAAAACAGGGAAACAACACGACTTTTACAATTTTAGATTTTTAAAAAAGAGGCAGTAAGAGATATAAATAAATTTTTCTCAAGTTATAACATAAAAAATTTTTACCGTCTTTCAAAACAGATTAAGAAAAGAAAAAAAACTGGAAGATCTTGAGATTTATTTTTATACATTTATTATATTTTTTCATCTGTAAAAGTATTTTCATTTTTATACGTTGTATATGCATTCTTATTTTTATACATTTACAATGTATGCTAATGCACTTTCGAAATTTCTTCATTTCTTAAAATTCTACTTGGTTTTTCTTTTTTGTGCTGTATTAACTTAAAGAAAAAGTTTATTATATATATATATATTATATATATATATATATATATAAATCATTTGTTTCATTTAGTAAAGCACTTTTAAATTGATAATCTGTGTAAAGTAGTTGAATAATATTTTTCTCTAAACAAGCTATAAAAGATTCAAAAAATCTTTTCAATGAAATTGAAGGTTTTCTATTTTGTACACTTTATTTTTCTGTATTTGAATCACACTGAAGTACAATCACAGCCAAAATTACAATTTCCGTAATTTAAATATCAATAAAAAAATAAAAGGTGTTTTTTTCACTTAAATAATGATGATTTTAAATTTTAATTGTTCCTTATTTTTTTTTATTCAGTGTTTTCTGAAAAAAAAACTTAAAAATATTATATAAATATCAAAAACTCGGAAAATGATTTTAAAAACATTTTATTACTATTAAAGACTGAATATTGAATCACTAAGGAAATTCTAGAATGTGAAAGTGCCGAAAAAGAATGTTACATCATAATCACTTATCTCTCTTTGTAAAATAAAATTGAATGTTTTAATTAGCACCGATTTTAGATTTATTCACAGATTATAGCCAATATTGAATAAAGGATAACATTAGAATTAGATTTGCTTGACTTTTTACTTTAGTTTTGACTCCAATTAGGAAAAGTTTACACTTGAATCAAATATTCCTATTTAAGTCCTTCATATTTCTATTCTCTGAGCCTTTAAAAAAAACTCTTCCTAAAGTGAAATCTTGAAAACGCTTATCTAAAAATAAAATTCAAGTAATGATCAACCCCATATTTATATATACATATTAATTATGTGATTATAAAAACTATATAAAGAGAGAGAGATTTATCTTTTAACTAGCTGTATTAAACCACAATTAAAGATACATAATTTTCAAGCAAGGAAAATTTTAGGTATTTGAATTCCTTTTTCTCCTTTTAATCACTTGACAATTTATATGAAAAGGACACCTTTAAATTAAAGAATACATAATGTCATTGAAAACGGGATGACTGTTTTTGATTTCAATGAACATCATTTTTAATAAATCTTAACAAGTTGATCCGATCAAACAGCAGTGTATAACGCCTGAATAAATTCTGATTGCTTAATATAATTAAATAGAGATGGTGATTTATTATGAATGAGTGATTGAATATATATATATTAACATCTTACTATTCAGCTACACAAAGGCTTTTGGTGACAGACCACGTAATTTTGAACCATGGTCAAGCAACGAGAACGACACCTGAGCTGGCACCCCATTTCCCGACTTCCACACCACATCAACAGGAGAACATTTGAGCCTCGACGCATTTATCGTGCATCGGCCGCTTCTGTTGGGTGGGTATTCAGAGGTACTAGGCTAGAACTCACACATGACTCGCCAGTCACGAGTCCATTACTTTGAACACTAGGCTACCGCGGCCTATTGATTCATTATATTATAAAGGATAATAAAAATGAATTTTTTCAAGTGTAAATAGTTGCTTAAGAGTAGTTATATCAAGTCATACTAACATAATTTATTTTAATTTTATTTTTGATGCTCCGCAGTTATGGTCATCTTCTTGTCTTAAACTGAGAATCATTAGTTTAGAATTTCATTTTTTTTTAACCATTCATTTCATTTTGAAAGATCTACAGCTTTAATTAAGAATCTTCAACGAGTATGAAATAAGAAACAGAATGAATTTTGTACAGTGATTAATAATATAAAAGTTCTAGCCATCTTCAACTTTTTCTGTCCCGGACAAAGATGGAAAATGCCGCCCCTCTACCCAAAGTAAAAAGTTGTTAAAAAAGGTAAATTGTTTACAGATCTACACCTACAAAACTTGAATAATTTTTCGAACAAAGAGACAGAATAACAATACATAAGTACTAAAACACAAAAATAAACCGAAATCAAAATAAACAAAAGACTGCAAGTGTTTTTTCCTGACTTTTAATTCTGAAAACATTCTAATCAATTTTTTAAAATCAGTTTGTTCAGCTAATTCATGTTCGATAGCCAATCTTACAAAACCATTTACAGGGCCGATCCTAGGGAGTCGGCCGCCCGCGTGCGAAGACCTAATGTGCCGCCTCTTTAGAGAATTTTTCATATTTTGACAAATGCTTATATATTTAAATACCGTAAAATATATCTGGCGTATAACGTGCACATATACTTTCAGGCTGTATTCTTTCTTTTTTTTTTTATTTTTAGGTATATTTCCCGTATAACGCGCACCTCTTTTTTTTTTTTAAGAAACCTGAAATGTACGTGTGCTATGCTCTTTTGTTATGAAGTCATTTATTTCAGGTATTATTCGAAATATTTTTTTAAAAAAGTGGTATACTTCTAGAACTATAAACCCCCTCCCCCTTAATTTCATTAGGAATGTCGTTGTTTTTTTCTTAAATAAAGAGTATTTCGATCTCTCTCTATGTAAGAGTCTTATTTTTTTCTAGAATCATTATTTGTTAACTTTAAAGCTCTCATATTTTTACACCCCGCGTATAATGACAGGGCTGGCTCTAGCAGTTTCGCCGCCTCGGACAAGAATGGAAAATGGCGCCCCTCTCCCCAAAGTAAAAAAATTATTTTTCAAAAAGATAAATTGTGTATTTATGCTCACATAGATACACACATTTTAAGAATAATTCTTACGAACAAAAGGCATCACAATAAAATAACTAAAACTCAAAAATAAAGCAAAACAAACAAACAAAAAAATTACATTTTTTTTCTAAATTTTAATTCTGAAAACTTTTTAATCAATTTTTTAAAATCAGTTTGTTTAGTTAATTCATATTCGGTAGACAATAAAGCAAAACCATTTAATCTATTTTAAAGAAAATTGTGGATTCTAAGAAATTTTTTATTGGTTTTAATTTTGAAAAACACTTCTTGTTGCACTTATTGACAAAAAAAGCGAAGCTCTTAATGCATAACAAGATTTGGTGCAAATTATAAAGTTGAAATGAGTTTAGGAATATCAATTGGGCTCTCTTTTTTGACTAGAGAAGGTTGTGAAAACATCCAATTTCACAATTTAACGTACATTTCCGCCTCGAACTCTTCAGACTACAACATTAAAAAAACCTGACGATAAACATATAGATTATAAAATAAGGAAATATGATACATTAAATGAAATGCCCAATTCCCAATTTTCCTTAAAATATATCAAAAAGTATTTTCAAATTCGGTCCAAATGCCGCCCCAGACAGGGGTCTGGTATGTCTGGCCCTAGAGCCGCCCCTGATAATGAGCACCCCTAAATCTCGATTTTATTTTGTGTGTTAAAAGTGCGAGTTATACGCCGGATTTTATGGTACTAATTATACTTTTATATTTAATTCCTTATTTCATACACACAATGCTTGCATACAATTACTTATTTAATACTTATGTATTCAAATTATAAACTTATCTACCTGTATTAAAAAGTAAAACATTAATATAAAAATGCAAAAATTTGAAGAGCAAAACTTTATTTTTTGGTCAGCTAAAGGGTTATGATTGCGGCAAAACCTTTTAACAAAATATTAAGCAAGCAAAAATATTACCTTTGAAATAAAAATAGACATTTTGTAATTAGAAAAGCAAATCAACAGTATTTACTCAGAAAATTTAATTTAATAAAAAAGAAAGAACTAAAGCATAAATCTCGTGAAAAGAAAAGTATATAAATGACGAAGACTACTGAAAATTTAATGATAAAATAACTTGTATAGCTTTTTGAGAAGCAAATTTGTCAATATTTTTGGTGAAATCAATTTTTTCAGAGATTTCGGATTCAATAGATAATGTGTCCATATCTGAAAGCCATCAAAATGTTGAAGGAGAAAAAATGCTTTTGGAGTATATTAAAAAAATTACAGACTTCTAAGAATGCTTTTGCCATGTCACTAAGAATCAAATTTAAAGAACAGCTACTATACAGGGCACATGGACTGTTCGTGAATATAACGTCCTAATTCTGAACTATACTCACGTATTTTTGCTTCTCATATTAGGCAATCAGTATATTTATCAATTTAAAACAGTGTTTCTCAACGTGGGGCCTATCCCCCACAAAGGAGCAATTTGATTCTTAAGGTAAGGGAGGTAACTCAAAAATTAACTCATTTAGAGTTTAAATGATCTATTTATTAGTAATATAGCCAATTATATAAATATTTTTAACTACTTGTTTGTGTAATATGAGACAAATTGGTAAATTGTCTCATATGTTTGTGAATGTTTCAAAAATCGTAGTACAGAAGTCCAAACTATATAAAGAGGGAAAATATGATATATAAACATTTTCTATAAAAGGAGAATGTTTTAAAATCTGTCACTCTCTCTTTTGGGAAATAAAAATTCTTAATTTAAAACAATTTAAATTGCTTTTTATTATAATAATATTCTTAAAACAATCTTCTGCATTCATTCTAATTCGGATGACACTAAATATTCATTATATGCTTTTGCAAAAAATTAGTAAATAAATAAAATCACAGTTCCGAACGTAGCTAGTAACCTAAAATTGCTATTTCAAAGATTCGACTTTTTATAGCATGTACTAATCCTCTACTCTGTGGAACTCAAGAAATAATAAGAACACCCATAATGGACATTTTTTTAAAAAAATTTAACCATATTAAGTAAATATGAGATTTTGGGCTAATATATCAAGTAAAAAGAATTAAAAAAATTCGTGAAATAGAATTGTGAAACATTTAGCGCACGGACCACGCGAATAAATCATTTCTGCATTAGGAAATGAAATCTACCGAAATTAAAGATAATACAAAAGTAACGACGTACAACAGTATCCAAACGGAATGTTCCCTTGATATTTCCCATTAGGACCAAAAATTTCAATTATTATTACATATGTAAATTTTGAAAAGAAAATATTAAACATAAAATAATTAATATAAATATAATGATTTTTTTATAGTACGTTATTTTTTATAGAAGTAACTTTTGTGACTGGAGCTGGACCAGCAAAACGAAGTTATATTAATGTCTTACTGTGCAACACGAAGGCCATTTTGACAGACCTCGTCATTTTGAACCTCGGTCGAGTGATGAGGACGACACCCGAGTTAGCGCCCCCCATACCACACCAAAATGGAGACATTGAACCTCGACCCCGTCTATATGGCGGGTCTTCAGTGGCAACAAGACTCGAACTCGCGACCTTCCGGTCACGAGTTCGTTCGCGTGTTCGTACATATATATATATATATATATAGTAACATAAAATGAAAGAAATACATGGCATAATAAAATTGATAATACAAAATAATATCACTAACAAAGCTAGAAGATTCAAACCAGATTTAAAGATACACACTTTAAAAATAATGGAAGAGTCTATTATAGAAGAATTAACTAAGCGTATGTATAACATGGAACAGAATTAGAACTTTAAAATGTAAGAAGCCAAAAGAGTCAATAGACTAAAATGAAGACCTGTTATGATTTCTAGAGCTGTTGCTGAATTAGGACCAGCAAAATATATATATATATATACATATATATATATATACATATATATATATATATATATATTTTACTTAGAAAAAATTAGGGCCCTAAGTGGTTTCTTGCATCCGGGCCCCTTTGTAGAGAAGGATGGCTCTGCTCTAAAGTAGATTTCCACAAAACCCATTTTTAGTGGACAAAATCAACATCTACTCAACAGAATAAACATGCCTGAAAAATTTCAAGTCTTTAGATCTAAGAATTCAGGAGATATCGTGATGAGTGAATCACTTTCCTCCTTTAGTTTTGTAATGTTTCAAGTCAACATCAAGCTTTTGTAAAAAACAGTTTTATTCAGCGAGCAATCGACACATCTTTCGCAGAGAGAAAATGGACGCCAAGTAAAGATTTTTAATTGGGTTGAATACTTATGTTCATAACTGTTAAAAAACTCATTTTAGTTTCTGTTTTTGATTTGAAAGTGAAAGGTGGTAGCGTGCATATGGAGACTGTTAAATTTAATGAGCTGGGATTAAAATGTTATGTTTGGAATATCTTTTTTGAGAAACAATTGGGTGTTTCATTTAAGACTCGAAGATGTTGCGGAAAATAAAAGTTAAGTGGTAAATAGGGGATTTTATTTTAGATCTAATTTAATTATCCTTACATATACATAGATAAATTTCAATAATTGCGGTATCCTGATCAGAACAATTTGCTGTGATATGGATCAGTATGCAATTGCATCGAAATTCTTTTTTAACAATTTAACGATAAGAAAAAGTAATAATAATAAAGAAATGTACAGTGTTATTACGTCTAAATTATCTTCTTTACTGAAAAGTATTTTAGAGAAAAATTCTGTATCACCTAATCAGCATAATTTTTATTGAAAAAAATAAATAAATAATGCAACATGCACAAACATACCTCTATCCTCAAATAAGAGAAGGAAATAACGTTTGAGAAAATGAATACAAATAACATTGAGGAAATAACCTTATCTAAGTACGTTTCGGTAGTGAGTGAGGAGAATAAATGTCCGGAAAAAAGATTAGAATAAAAACATCTGAACACACATAAGTTTCTATAAAATGCGAGCAAAGCAATTCCAAAAAATAGTGATCAGGCCACTGTTGTTTCTGTCGGATATCAATCAGATTCCTAGTTCCACTGAAGAACTATCTTATAGAATGGCTGATACACACTAAATCTGTGGAAGCTGAAAGTACTCACGTTGGCGGGGTGTGGAACTTTGAAGAGTAGGGTGCGAAATCAACTGGCATTCTCGTCATTTGACTGCAGTTAAAAATTGCGAGAGTTATTGCCACTAGCCTTGGAAACTCTGCAAAATATTTAATCTTGCAATAATATTCTTGTGGAAATGTAGAAGAATCTTAAAATTCTAGTGTTTTCTTACTTTTTTTCGTGGCCATACAGGAATTTTTGGACAAGAAAGGGCTGATTTCTTGGTAAAGTCGACAGCCAAGTGGGGGATTGAAATCTCAGTTAATATTCAAAAAAAAAAAAAAATCGTTTTACAAGAAACAGACTAAAGAAAATATTGTCCCTATTTAGAACATTATGTACGCGCTCAGATCACCCTTTCTGACGAAATAATTTTTTTCGACCATTTCGTAAAGACTGTGTTGTGATAACTTTTTTTTTTTACAAATTGCATAAAATCACATTCCTTACTGCTCATAATAATTGGTGAGCAGTGTTGAATATCTTATCCTTTTTTGTTCAAAATTTAAGAAAGGAAGAAAATACCTGAAATTTAAACAGCATCTTAAAATTAACTGACCTTCAAATTTTTTCAGCTTATTTCAGTTTAAGCCATTTGTCTGTTTTTCTGACTTATTTGTTTTTGTTATTTCATTATTTTGTTTTGTTATTTACTTTTTATTTTATTTATCTTATTTTGTTTGTTTTATTTACTTCTGTAAGCCCAGGGTGATACTTTTGTTTTACGCGGGTATTATTTTATATGTCTTCAATAAAAAAAATGACTTTTAGCCCTCTTATTGCTGTGGAGTGCGACGTTAATAATCAATAAAGTACAATACCTTAAATTATTTTCAATCGGAATTAAATAAGTTCTATTTGAATTGTCGAATTCCCATTGATTGATTATTTATTAACATCGTGCGTACACGTGATACGATGCTATTGGCGACTGACAGAAGTAATGAAATCTCAAATCTGAGGTCAAATTAAACTAACCCAAATATGACAACCTGGCAACTTGAATATTTTGAGTCTTAAAGGATTTAATGTATATCAGCTCATGAATACCACCTAGTTGTCAATAATTCAGGTGAAATATTTTTTTCCAGAGATTTCTAATTCAATAGAGATGATGGACAAATCTGAAAGCCTTTTTCGTATCATATTATTTCTCAAGTAATGGTTAATAATTTTTAATTTAGTAAAATTTCTTTCACCTAAAACAGGTAATGTTAAAACAATACTTTTTAAAAAGTATTGCTAAAGCAAAATTTAGAAAACTGGGAATGACAGCATTTTTAATCATAATTTCTAATTCCATGGCGCGTCTATAAGGGTATTCTCAGTATTTTTTACCTAAGTCATATGAAAATAAAACCATAAAGCACTCGCAAAGCCTGGGACTCAACAAGCAAGACTTTACAAGCAATTTATTACTTCCTTTGTGCAAGCGAAGGAGGAAGTGGACAGGGGTCCTTTTCAGAAGTGACCCCCGCCTGAGAAGCTTTACAGCTTCCCAAAATAACTATCAGTTGGAAGTGACACAGGAAACGCTTGGAAGGAGGGCCTGGTCTTTCCATAGAGAGGGGTCATCTGTAAGGTCATTGTATAACTTGCGGGACTGGACAATTCAAGGGAAATTCCTGAATGCATCGTAAAATCGGCGCCTATAAATGGAATATTTGTTCCTCTCAAATGTTTTTAGCGCGTTTTTCACGTAGTGTAAAAAAAGCGCTATTAGGACGCAAATTTCGTCTTCATTCTCGTTCCATATTTTGTCGTATCTTTTTCTCAACCAATAAGCAACCAATTGACCTCGGGTTTTCGGCATTGGGTTGCATTTGTGCCCCAGATGAGCCGAATCATATTTAAATTTAAAATTTTTTTAAAAATATAGTACTATTTTAAGTTAGTAAAAAGTTCATTAGTTGCATTATTGTAAAATACAACATGTGAAAAACGCGCTAAAATTACTTGGCCATGCCAATGATTGATATCTTGTTTTTTTTTAAAATCCTGAAACACTTTTTTTTTTTTCTGAATTGAAGCTGTTTTCCTCGTGTTCTAGGATTTGGCAAGGAAAAATAATAGGGAAAGGTTAGCCTGGATTATTTGAAGAGCATAAACTATTTTAATTAATTAAAATATTTATTTTTATATCTTTATTGAGGAGCACTGAAGCAATGGAATCTAATAATATCTGTTTTTAATTTTCCTGGTGATAATTAGTGCTCTAAAGTGATATCACGTGTTGATGCTTTTAGCAAGCTCCGATACAGACTTTTAAACATTGCCAAACACAATTCTTCTGGCATAAAAAATTCGACAATATTAATCTAAAAGAAAAAATTATTGCAATTTTTAATTTTTCAGCAGCTTTCAGAATACACTAGTAATACATTTCGTTTATCGTCAGTAATTAAATTCACTAACCAAAAAACTGGAATAAACAATTTGAATAATTAATAAATTAAAAGTAAAAAAAAACTTTTTTAAAAACAAGCTTTTATTTAAACGCACTAAAAAGAATAAAATAGATTTTTCTTTACAATTTTTTTACTATCAACTTATAACGTCATTACACAATTTACATGATATAAAAGCTTGTCGCAAGATTAAAGCACTCTTATTTAAGAAAAATTTATTTATTTCTTTTTAGTGCGTTTAAATAAAAGCTTGTTTTTAAAAAAGTTTTTTTTACTTTTAATTTATTTTTTACTTTTTAGTTATCACTGGACAGGTTTCTTAGTCTGTTCATCTCATTCAACGCATCATTGTTGCTAGGTGTTAGCGGTTATTTTCAAACAGTCGAGCTAAATGAATTCTCCCCAAAAAGGGTACTAGAAAAAAAAACACAATTTTTTCTTAAATCCGTAAATTTTAAGCAATTCTTTCAATCTTCGTACAGATCTTGGGTAATATTATCCTACACACGAAAAAAAAAGTTTATGAGATTTTCTTCATAAATGACAAAGTTATTAAATATTAAAATTTTGAGTATTTTTTGAAAAAATCGTTAAAAAAAAGTTTTCGACATTTTATTTTTTAAATGACTGATTCTAAAAGACCAAATTATGAGCTGTTTTAGTACGGAATGTCGATTCATTTAAACAAAAAAATATCATGTGCGTCGATTTAGACATTATTTTCATAAAAACACATCTATTTTGACTTATTTAAAAAAAATCGTAAGAAATACAAATATTATTATTTTGTAAAAAACATTATACCGTATCGGGACGAAATAAATGATCTTTCCGATTCTATAGTTATTTTTTGTCTGAGCTTCATAGATTAAAGTTAGAATTTCTATAATACTCCATCTCAGTTTAACTTGGCAGCGTTGAGAAAGGTATACAATGTACCATCTACTTGAAAAATAGCTCTATTTTTTTTGTTTTGAATTTAAATCCAAGAAAATAGATAGAAATTTGTAAAAAAAAAATTGCATACGTTTTAGAA
>BMAO01024345.1:0-20378 GCA_019973975.1 Trichonephila clavata | reverse complement strand
AAGAGTTTGTGTGTTTCAGTTGTTCCGGCGAAATTTAAGCAACCCAGATGTATGAAACTTGGCATGTAGAAGCTATAGGTCGTTATGCTATTAACCTCGAAGAGTTTTTTTCGAAATTCACTTTAGATTTTTTTTAAAATTCAATTTTATGCGATTTTTCAGTTAAATGAGATATGACGTCATCAGCCATGCCAAATCATAACTTTGCGAAAATTAATGTTTCGAGCTGTTTTGGGGAGAATTTTAACACATTTTATAGTAAATATACTTATTTATGGTTGTATTTATTCGTTTTTTTTTTACTCTTAGTGGAGGAATTACATTTGTTTTTCGAAAAAAATAGTCCTAAAAAATTTTTTTTCTAAATTTTATTTTTCCGATTGGCAACACAATTTGATAACAGTAGATATTTTCGTATTTGATTTCCAACATATTATGTCTTTTTCATTTCTTAAAAAAAACGATTTTTTTATACAACTTTTTCAGACTAAATAATCATTCTATACTGATGGAATGGGGTAATTTGTACCATTAAAGTTTACTAATTACTAATCTTCAGGCGATGTCATTTGGTTCTAGGTTTAACTTTGGCGCCTAAAACCTGTGCCATGATATGAATCTCAGATGGATTGTAATCAAGTTAAGTTTATCCACCGTATTGAATTTGCGTAACTGTGTATAATTTTTGTTCAAATTATTTCTTATTTCCTTTTGTGGTTTGTAATAATGCATGTTGATTGCGCAATGGAACAACTACCCATCTTGCAAGGCCTAAAGCTACTATTTTTATTGTTGTAACCACTTTTAAAAATATTTACTTTCCATAAAATGTTCTATTTCATTTTATGCTCCTGATTTATCTTAGCTGTACTATGATTATCAAAAAAGCTTGATTACACTCTTCAAATCTTTTTGGTGTATCTGAAATTTTTTTGTAACCCAAGCACAACCATAGACTGATAATACCACCAACATTCAGGTTAACAAGAATAAGGAGAAGTAAATGTGCAAACCCAAGATCCTTGCAACTGTTTTGTACCATAATATGAACAAATGTTTTTGCATTATTGACTATGAATAACAAAATTTAATAAACAACATGGGGAGGCAAAATTTTTTTCAGATACAGCAAAAAGATTTAAAGATGTAATCCTAAGATTAATCAGGAGCATAAAATGAAATACAACATTTTATGGGAAGTAAATATCTTTAAAAGTGGCCACAACAATAAAAATAGTAGCTTTAATAACCTTAGGCATTGCAAGATGGGTACTTTTTCCATTGCACAGTCAGCGTGCATTATTACAAATCACAAAAGTTGTGTGTGATAAGAAAAAATTATACACAGATACATGAATTTAATACGGTGGATAAACTTAACTTGATTACAATCCATCTGAAATTCATATCATGACACAGGTTTTTGGTGCCGAAGTTAAACTTAGAACCAAATGACATTGCCTGAATATTAGTAATTAGTACACTTTAATGGTACATATTACCCCATTCCATCAGTATAGAATGATTATTTAGTCTGAAGAAGCTCCTGATTTATCTTAGCTGTTCTATGATTATTAAAAAAGCTTGATTACATTCTTCAAACCTAACATCGATGAAATATGGAATTAGCCGATAAAGGTAAAAAGCAATAACCTTTTTTGGTACTTGTGTATTATTGCAAAAATTGCCAACTTAATTAATAACTCACCAAATTGGCAACCATATGCTTCATTTCATATAATGTCGCCAATAGGTTGCGATAATATGTAAGTACAATAGAAATTGACACTCCATTCAAACTAATTGGGATTATTAGATTGCCAATATTGTGATTTAAAATTAGAATTTATGATACTTACATATAAGTGTCATCACAGCCAAATTGGCGCCATGCTAATCGCTCCTTGATATCAAAACAACTAAGATTCTGTGTTTGTGTTTTTATGTGAAAAAAAAACAGTTGGATTTTGTTGGGATATAGTGTGATTTGCTTAGTGCCAGTTTGGCTGCGGTGATGCTAATACGTAAGAACATGAAGGCTAATACAAATTTTTATTAACGTATGAGATTTTCTGACATTTTCTTTTTGTTCTGAGCTGTGTATTGTAGTTTCGTCAAAATTAGACTTTTATTTTTATATTTAAGGTTTCTACTATATGTAAGGTTGTAAACTATTTTGGGGGATTGTAGCACATTTTACAGTAAATATTTTTATTTATGGTTGTATTTATTCGTTTTCTTACTCTTTGTGATGGAATTTTATTTGTTTTTCGAAAAAAATCGTCATAAAAAAAAATGTTCTTTCTAAATTTTGTTTTACCGTTTGGCAACAATTGACTTTCGATGTGTTATAACGTATTTATCCTTTTCTGAAAATTCAAAATAGATAAAGGATGTTATTTTTGTGCAGCTTTTTCAAACAAAATGGTCATGCTATTATGGTTGAAAATGGACATGGTATACTGTTAATTTTTTATAGCTTTTTCAAACTAACTGGTCATGCTATTTACGGTTGAAAATGGACATGGTGTACCGTTAAAGTGTTCTGTTATTCAGGTAATGATTTAGTTCTAAGGTTGGTTGTATTGTCGAATTGGACACTTATCCCGCCGTGAGTGGGTGATACTAAAGCCTAGCCACTGCATTAAATTTATGTATCTGTGTAATTTTTGTTGATGATTATTTCTTTTTTACTTTTGTGGTTTGTAATGTATGTTAATTGAATAATGGAACAACTACCCAGCTTGCAAGGCCATTTCTATTGTTCTGGCCACTTTAAAAGATATTTACTTTCCGTAAAATGTTTTATTTCATTTTATGCTCCTGATTCATGCCAGCTGAACTATGATTATCAATAAAGCCTGATTACACTCTCTAAACCTTTTTGCTGTATCTGAAAAAAAGTTTGCTTTCCCCATGTTGTTCGTTATTTTTGAAGAATCAACAATGCAGAAAACATTTGTATGTATTTTGGTACTAAACAGTTGTAAGGGCCTTGGGTTTGTGTGGTTGCTTTTCCTTATTCTCGCTAACTTGAATATTGGTGGTATTATCAATCTACTGATGCATTTGCATTACTATTCATCTGATGTTGATATCACGACAACAGAAGGTAGTTGGCCCCAAAGTAAGTAAAACTTGGAACTAAAACATCGCCTGAATATTAGTACACTTTAACGGTATGTCTTGCCTACTTCCATCCTAATAGCTTATATCAGTACATTTCAGCAGTACTTCTTGCCTACTTCCAACTGCATAGCATGACGATTTGGTTAAAATAATAAGTATGATCACAACCTATTGGCAGCATTATATGAAACAAAGCATATGGCACACATAGGAAGACAACACTTAGGAAATCGTGGTTGCCAACTTCGTGAGTTATTAATAGAGTTGGCAATTGTTGCAATTATACATAAGTACCAAAAAATCTTCCTATGACATTTCAATTCTTACATATATTGTCACAACCTATTATTATTACAACATTACATGAAATGCACATGGTTGCCAATTGAGTCCATAAAACACATTTGAAATCAGCATTGCCAACTTGGCGAGTTATTTTGAACGTTGGCATTGGTGCGATAAAAGATTAGCACCAACATTTCCTTCCATTGAAAAATAAAAAGGGTACTGCTTTTCCTGATACTTATGTATTAGAGTCAAAGCGGCACTTTTTTCACCAAAATTTGACTTTTTCTTCATATAAAACATATAAGAATCTGTTATTTTGATATTGTGGTGCAAATTTTGTTGCGGTTATTCCAATATGTACCCTTTTCCTTCTATTGGCAAATTCCATGTTTTTCAATTGTAACAAAAAAGTAGAAAAATGTAACTAAAGAAAAGGACATTTCTAACTAATAAGGATTAACTGATTGCTAATGTTGTGATTTAAATTAGAATTTCTATCTACATATAAGACTTTTTGACATGCTTCTTTTGTTCTGAGCTACTTATGGTAGTTTCTTCAAAATCAAACGTTAATTTATCTATTTAAAGTAGCTTTTTGGTTTGGATTAATATTATAATTACTATATGTAAGGGTACTTTGATATGTATTTATTTTATTTCTTTTATCAATTTTAAGATTTTATTAAATGTGTGTGTGTTTTTTGTGTGTTCAAAATTGAGTTTTTAAGCGGAACAATAATTTGTGATGCTATTTATAAACAGAATCTTAGATCATGATACAAATATCAAAGGGGTATTTTGTTACAATCAATGAAACTACACCTACACTTCTCGCCTGCTTTTATTTTCATGCCATTTTCTGTCGTTGAAAATAAAGATTATTGCTATTCTTCCTTCACCGGCATATTCAATGTTTTCTTCATTGTAGAAAAATATTGCTTAAAATATAACAAAGAAAATGACACCAAATTCAAATTAATTGCTGTTAACATGTTGGTAATATATTGAAGATAATGCTTCCTATTTATGAGAAACCTGAATGTACAATGTTTTTTTGAGTGTCACTGTTTTTTGCCTTATGGTCCCTATGACCGATAAGAACTCATCTTTGTTTTAAATGAAAAAAATCAGAAATTTTTTTTTAACAAAAAAGGGGCTATGCGCTGAAACTATGATGAGATGCACTCCTTGAACAGATTTTTCATCATGACTTAACTTTACCCTTCTGACAATCTTGCAAACCAGAAAACTGTATCATTTGTAATAGTTAATTTTTTAGCAACATAATTTATTATTTGTTTCATTTAGTACTGTTGTTGGTTCTGGGCTATTTCTATGGGGACCTGTTATATCTGTTTTAGGTAGATTTTTTGGTTTTAGTTCATACTAATTAATTTTTTTTAGTACTGAATTACATTTAATACTCTATATTAAATGTATTACAGAGATGTTAGATGGCATTGCACCAATACCTCATATAATACTAATTTAATTTTTTTTCAGTTGAAAGTTTCCTAATGTTTCTTATTTATGATAGCATTTAGTGAGAATCACTTTATCATCATTAATTTTTTCTTTCGGTTTATCTATTGCAAGTTATTTCACCCATAGTTCCCATAGCAGAAACTTACTACTGCTATCACATTTCTAATAATTTTTATTTATATTTGCATTCATTCATATCTATTTACTCTTTAGCATGCTAATTTTCTCTCTTACATTGAAATATTTGTTTTTGTTAAATTATTTATTTTTAAGCCAAATTGCAATTTGTTTAAAATTATTTATAATGTGAACATTAATTTGAAAAAAATATTTTTAATTTTTGGTTATACTACTTAATACAGGGTTTTACCCTCCCTAAAAAAATATTTTGATTGCTATAATAGATGAATTTTGGTTTTTAAAACTTAATCCGTGCGAAGAACGGGCATTTCAGCTATCATTTAATAAATTCTTCATTCGTAAAGATAATTGCATGAAACTATTTTTCCGTGTGTCGAACATTTCAAAAAATCCTCACAATTTTACTTCAAGATTTAAAATAGTAGTGAAATTTTGTAATTTAAAAAATTTCTCTACTTCTCTGTCTTTTTTCAACATACAACTATTTTTAAAAAAGCTACATTTTCGTTTCCGGGGCCTAAAAAATTGCAACGAAAGAATTCAAATGTGAGTGAGGGATTTTTAAAGTCGCACTGTTCACCTACTCCAGAGTTTTTTGGCGACGGACTTCGAAATTTTCAATTTAAAACTTTTAGAATCAGTGATTTTAAAAAAAAGCCAAAAACTTTTTTGAACAAATTTTAATAAAACACTCAAAATACTTAAATCAATCATTTAATAATTTCTTCTTTTATGAAGGTAATTGCATGAAACTTTTTTCCCCCGTGTCGGAATATTTCAAAAAATCCTCACAATTTTACTCCAACAATTAAAATAGTAGTGAAATTTTGTAATTTGAAAAATTTATACTTTCTGTCTTTTTTTCAGCATACAGCTATTTTTGAAAAGACTACATTTTCGTTTCCGGGAAATAAAAAATTGCAACGAAAGAATTGGAAAGTGAGTGGGTGATTTTAAAATTCACCCTGTTTGCCTATTCGAAAATTTTTGGTGACGGACCTGAAATTTTCATCTATTCTCAAGTGACGAGGACGACACATGAGCTTTCACCCATCTTTAATAATTACCAAACACAACGCAAGAACAAATTTCGAAAAAGGGAGTTTTTATGACATAGTTTAAGAAATCACTCACATAGCGCCTACACACACACAAGTGCTATCGGCCTGAGGGAAACACGAAATTTCCATGGGGATGAAGTTATTCACTGAGGAAAAGGAAAGAATTGGAAAGTGAGTGGGTGATTTTTAAATTCGCACTGTTTGCCTATTCAAGGGTTTTTGGTGACGGACCTCGAAATTTTCAACCATGCTCAAGTGACGAGGACGACATCTGAGCATTCACCCGTCTCTCCTAATTACCACACCAACGCAAAAACAAATTTCGAAAAAGGGAGTTTTAATGACATAGTTAAAGAAATTACTCACATCGCTCGCATACACACACATAAGTGCTATCGACCTGAGGGAAAAAAGAAATTCCTCTGGGGATTATAAGTTATTCACTCGGTAATAGCCCGTGCAACGCCGAGCCTGGGGAGAGGAAAGAAGTGGAAGTAATTTCGAAAAATAATATTGGATGTGCTGGTTTTGTGAAGAGAAGGGAAAATGTTAAACGAGAAAGCATGATATACACTCACATCGTACGCCTCACACCCACATAAAAGTGATGGCGTCAGAAAGAAAGAAGGAAATTAACATGGGGATAAGTTATACCCTCGGTAATAGCCCGTGCAACGCCGGGCCATGAAAGCTAGTCTTACACTATTAAAATTCGAAGGAAAACAAACGTATCTATCTATGTATGTATGTATGTGCGTCTATCTTCTCACGAACCGTACGACGCAGAAACACGCGGAAGGTACCAAAAGATCGGGAATTTTCCGGGGAAGCCGTATTGCCCATTTATATTCCGATATTGTAATTAGTTAAAAAGATATTAATTAAAAACCTTAAAACGCCTAATTGTTTTACTCCTGCCGGTTGTTTACTTGGCGGAACTTCCCTTCCGTTTCGGCCGAGCGGTAATCTTACGTTTTCCACCATATTAAAATTGTCATCTAATTTTCGGTGTCGAAATTAGACAAAAAATAATTACAGAATCGGAAAGATCATTTATTTCGCCACGACACGGTATAATTCTTTTGTAAAATAACGGTATTTTCTATTTTTTTCGAAATTTTTAAAATAGTGTTAAAACTGATGCGTTTTTATGAAAATTATTTCTAAATCGTTGGGTATGAATTACTTTTCGTGTTATTAAATCGATATTCTACACTAATTAACTTCAGGCCTTTCTCTTTTAGATCCATTCATTTAAAAAATAAAATTCCCAAAACTTTTTTTTTAAAGAATTTTTAAAAAGTAGTCTTAATTTTTACTTCACATTGAATAACTTCGTCATTTATGAAGATAATCTCACAAAATCTTTTTCCTTGTGTACAGTAAAATTATACGTAACATATACGAAGATTGAAAAAATTGCTTCAAAATTACGGATTTAAAAAAAAAAATTGTGATTTTCGTAAACTTATATTTTTCTGAGAAATAAATTAAAAAGTTGTAATTTGTACATTTTTTATTTCAAAGTACGTTATTTTTGCAAATAGTTGGTGATGTTTGAGAGCATTAACGTTAAAATTATGCCCTTAAAATGAAGGTAATGATCTTTAAAATAATTTAAAATACGCGATTTTACATTTAGCCAAACATTGGCGTCGAAATTTAGCTTTCCGCCAAAGACATTTGACCTGTTTCGCCTTCGACGGAATCTAACTCAAGGGTTACACTAAAAAAATTCTGCCTTAAACAGGGGGAAATCAGTAACTTTGGCGAGTAGAAAGAAAAAAAAATGCGAGTGAAATATTACTTTTTTGTCTTCCCATTCATTATTGTTGCCTATTTTCGTTTTTCGCTACGGGTCCCGGTAGCACAATCGGATAGCGCTTCGCTTCATTTACACCGTAAAGCAGATCGTGTCTCTGCGAGTTCGAATCGGGGGATCTCTTTTTTTTTCATTTCTGCTAATTTTTCCCACGTAAATTAATTTTACTGATAAATACTTATTTTAACATGATCCTCTGTTATTTTAATGTACTTTTCATTTTTTTTTTTTTTTTTTTGCCTTCAAAAAGGTTTTTTTCTGATTTTTAATCATTCAAAGTAATTTCTATCTTTTTCAACAATTCGATTTTGTTCATTTCTGCTTATTTTTCCCACTCGTAAATTAATTCTCTCTTCTTCAATGATTGAATTCACTTGCTGCATCCCCACTGATCTGAAATTTACTTCATTTTCAGTGCTGCCATTATGTAAGCAAATGGTATGTCACAATTAATTGCTAAAGGAGCATTTTTAATCAATTTTATTAAAAATAATTAATAAGTTAGTTTTGTATAATATAAATTTTTTCGCATATACGTGTTTAAATAACTTTAACACAGAGTGGAATGAAAAACTATAAAATTAAAAAAATTAAATGTTTTTATCAAATAGTATTATTTTCTTTTTGAATATTTTTTTCAGTGAATGTTAGCATATAACTAGGTTTTCCCCCAAAAGTTGATTTTTAACACTTATATATGTTTAATCAAACATCCAAACGTTTCAAGAGCTATCTGTAGAATTTTTTTTATTAGTATTTATTGATAATGGATTTAAATTAAATGATTTTTAAAACTTTCAGAATCAGTGATTTAAAAATAAAAAGCCGAAAACTTTTTTGAACGAATTGTAATAAAACACTCAAAATACTTAAATCAATCATTTTATAATTTCTTCATTGAAAAAAAAAATTGCATTAAATTTTTTCCCGTGTGTCGATTTCGCTTAAAAATTACGGATTTTTAAGATTTTTTTGTGATTTTAGTAAAATAAAGTTTTTGCGAGAAATAATATAAGCATTATTTTTGTAACCTTTTTTCTTCAAAAATTCTTGTTGTTTCCAATCAATATGTGACAACTTAGAATTTTCAATTAAAAATTGAGCCATAAAAAATAATGAAAACTTTTAAAGACATTCTAAAAGCTTTGCGCATGCGCGAGAATCATTATTATTTTTTTTCCCCTCTGTTTTACGCTCAGTGGCCAAGGTCAAACTTGATGTTGCAATATTTTTTCCGTCATTACTAGATTAATTTAGTAATGACAACACTGTATAATCTGTTTTTTTCTGGATAAAACGATAGATTATAGTTTTCTGGACTATACTTTAGCTACCAGTATATAACGATTCATTGGCAAATGAAAATACCACACATACACACAAACCCTTTGTATTATTTTAAGCTCTAAGAAAATAATTATTGTTAAAATAATGAATATGCTTTGTGTTTCGTAATATATTATATCAGAACGTTTTCTTTGTTGCTTTAAATATACATTTTTTTAAGTAAAAAAGAATTGTTTTCTGTAAATCATTAATCGAAATTTTTCAATCGTTACGTATAAGGATTTCTTATAACTATGATAAGTAAACCATCTGAACTAAAAGGATTCATACTTTGCTCTTTTAATATCAGTGATTGAATAAATTAAATACCAAACATCATTTATTTGTCACCATTCGGATTTTTTTTTTCAAAATAATAATACTTTGCGTATTTTATGATTTATTCTAAAGTGAATAAATATCGATGCATTTAAATGAAAATGATTTTTAAAAAAGTCATTGGTCATTTAGAATCAAAGATTAAAAAAATAAAATGCCAAAAACTATATTTCTTTAAAGAATTTTATAGGAAAAAAACAACTTTTTTTTTTTCACAAAACAATGATGTTTTGCATATTTTATGATTTTTTCTCATATGAATCAATATCGTTGAAGTGAGTGGGTGATTTTAAAATTCACCCTGTTTGCCTATTCGAGAATTTTTGGTGACGGACCTCGAAATTTTTAACCATTCTCAAGTGACGAGGACGACACCTGAGCTTTCACCCATCTTTAATAATTACCACACCAACGCAAGAACAAATTTCGAAAAAGGGAGTTTTTATGACATAGTTAAAGAAATCACTCACACCGCGCGCATACACACACACAAGTACTATCGGCCTGAGGGAAACACGAAATTTCCATGGGGATGAAATTATTCACTCAGGCAAAGGAAAGAATTGGAAAGTGAGTGGGTGATTTTTAAATTCGCACTGTTTGCCTACTCAAGGGTTTTTGGTGACGGACGTCGAAATTTTCAACCATGCTCAAGTGACGAAGACGACACCTGAGCAGTCACCCATCTTTAATAATTACCACACCACACCAACGCAAGAACAAATTTCGAAAAAGGGAGTTTTTATGACATAGTTAAAGAAATCACTCACATCGCACGCACACACACACACAAGTGCTATCGGCCTGAGGGAAACACGAAATTTCCATGAGGGTGAAGTTATTCACTCGGTAAAAGCCCGTGCAACGCCGGTCTAAGCGGAGAGGAAAGAAACAATGAAATCAAAGTAATTTCGGAAAATAATATTGGAAGTGCTGAATTTGTGAAGTTGAGTGAATATTAACGTCCCACTGTTCAGCAACACGTGGCCTTTTACGGACAGTCCACGTAATTTTGAACCATGGTCAAGTGACGCGGACGACACCTGAGCTGGCACCCCCTCTCCTAACAACCACACCAATGGGAGGACGTTTGAGCTCTCGATTTATTTTACGTGCATCCCGCCCCTACACGGTGGGTCTTCAGTGGTACTAGGATCGAGAATTTGTGAAGAGAAGGGAAAATTTTAAGCAACAAAGCCATGACACGCACTCACGGGTCATGCACTCACATCGTACGCGTCAATCCCCACAAAAGTGTTGGCGTTAGAATAAAAGGAGGAAATTAACATGGGGATTAAGTTATACCCTTGGTATAAGCCCGTGCAACGCCGGGCCATGAAAGCTAGTCTTACACTATTAAAATTCGAAGGTAAACAAACGTATGTATCTATGTATGCATGTATGTATGTGCGTCTATCTTCTCACGAACAGCACCACGCAGAAAGTCGCGGAAGGTACCAAAAGATCGGGAATTTTCCGGAGAAGCCGTATTGCCTATTTATATTACGATATTGTAAATAGTTGAAAAGATATTAATTAAAAACATTAAAACGCCTAATTGTTTTACACCTGCCGGTTGTTTACTTGGCCGAACTTGCGTTGCGTTTCGGCCGAGCGGTGATCCGACGTTTTCGACCATCTTAAAATTGTCATCCAATTTTCGGTGTGGAAATCAGACAAAAAATAATTACAGAATCGGAAAGATCATTTATTTCGCCACGATACGGTATAATTTTTTTTGTAAAATAACGATATTTTCTATTTTTTTCGAATTTTTTAAAATAGTGTTAAAACTGATGCGTTTTTATGAAAATTATTTCTAAATTGTTGGGTATGAATTACTTTTTGTGTTATTAAATCTATATTCTACACTAATTAACTTCAAGCCTTTCTCTTTTAGATCCATTCATTTAAAAAATAAAATTCACAAAACTTTTTTTTTAAAGAATTTTTAAAAAGGTGTCTTAATTTTTACTTCACACTGAATAACTTCGTCATTTTTGAAGATAATCTCACAAAACCTTTTTTCCGTGTGTACAGTAATATTATCCGTAACATATACGAAGATTAAAAAAATTGTTTCAAAATTACGGATTTAAAAAAAAAATTGTGATTTTCGTAAACTTATGTTTTTCTGAGAAATAAATTAAAAAGTAGTAATTTGTACATTTTTTATTTCAAAGTACGTTATTTTTGCGAATAGTTGGTGATGTTTGAGAGCATTAAGGTGAATCACTTTCTTTGTTTAACATCTTACATGACATCTAGATGGCGCTGGCTATAGCGAAATTTTTGGCACAAATATTTTTCTAAAGATTCCCTAGATGGGCAATAAATGTATCTGTCCGGTACTCCTTTCAACAAAATTCTCCCCTCAGCGAAAGGAGACACTCCCTGACTGGGGGGGGGGGGGCCAAAATCGTAAAACTGGTAGAGAAGTTCTTTTTTCTTTTTCAAGGGGAAGGGGGTAAAACAGAGCAGTGAATCTTGTCCAAGGAAGAGTTCTTATTTCTGGACAAAGATCAGTGTTCAAACTTTTTCGGCTCATGTAAGATGTTTTCCACAGTGTTGGATAAAACAACATGGTGACCCCCTAGGCAGTCCAGTTCTTGGGGCCCTGTAGCCTAATAATCTTATTGCACAAAATTTTAACAATATATTTCATTGCACAAATAAAATAACAAATAATCAGCAAATTAAAAAAATATGTAACTAAACAATAATTGTTTATTCGAATTTTTAATAAAAACTAATTCTTGCAGCAAAAAATAACTAAATATTTGGGGTTTTCTTTTTTTTATTTTTGGGACCTACTCCACCTAATAAGTAATTCGGTACTGGTTTTCGGGGAATCCCATTCCACACTCTTAGAAGAATATATCTTAAAATAATATTTAAAGTATATAGATAAACATATTTTCTTGATGTTATAGGAAAAGACTTTTAAAAATTTTATTTCTTATTAAAAAAATTTATGATGTAATGTTAATGTTATTTATTCATTGATAACATTAATTTTTGATCCAAATGTCACCTGTGCACGCATGCATTATATTTAGTATTCTCAATTTTTACACAAACTGTCGTCCTTTGGAAATAATGTGTAGTAGCATTTCATATTCCGCGTTTAATTCGTTTTTATATTTTGTTTTTGTAGCCACTCGCGTTGAGAAATATTTTTCACTTACTAAATACATTTTTGTGAATGGCACTAAAATGTTCACAGCTATGTGAGAAATTCTGCGCATTTTGCAAGAATTGGCAACCTAAAATTTTGGTGTTCTCGCTTAAATTTAAATTTTTGCATTGAATCTGTTGATATGTCGATAAATTGTTCCATCTTCTTCATTATAGGTGTTTTTCTCCCCCACAAATGTAAAAGGTTTCAAAACATTGTACTAACTAGTATAAAATTACTTTGTGGAACTCGGGATAGTAAACAATAGTATATTCACAATCTAATAGATAAAGAAAAAAGTTTTAAATTCATTTATTATAATACAATAAAAGTTTAAAAAGTTTTTCACAACAAAGTTAAGTTATGCATAAATAAAATTTTTAATTTTAATGTATGAGATCATCTTTAGATAATTGTGGTTATACGAATTTCATGAAAACTTTAATCCGTTTTACATACACATTTATAGTTTTTCTTTCCATTTTTTTTTTATTGTGACTCGTGGAATCCCAAGGTTCTCTGGAACACAGTTTGAAGATCAATGCTCTAGATAAATGATTTAGAGAACGAAACTGTTTAATTTTTTCTGAATAAATGATTTTCAAACAAAGAATAGGTGGATTTAAGGCAGTGAAAAATTTAATTTCACGTTTTTAGCTGCTGTATTAAATGAACAAACAGTATGATACAATTTTACTTTCATGTGATAGAAAAGGGGTTGGCAACCTATTTCACACGCGGCACAATTCTCAGTGGCACTCTGCACTACTCAACAAATGCGTCAGTTTTCAAGAGGATGGAAGTTGATAAATTTGTTATGGATCTTATTTGAAATAGATCTCCAAAATTATGGACAATTATGAAATGTCGAAAAAATCGGAAAGATAACTCCAAACATAAATTTACAGATATTTTGTAAATTATTGAACGTTATTTCTGCAGAGATTTAATTGTTTCAAAAGAGAAAATTGTATGCATTCTGCTCTCCGCTTTTGGTTCCATTTATCTAAGTAAAAACTCTTTCCTCATAAGAAAAATATTTCGAGTCCACATAGAAAATCAACAAAGAATTGTCTCAATTTTCTTCTTAGACAAATTCTTATGTATAAAATATAATTAAATATTTTTCAAACAAAATACGCATATAATAGACTCATTACATTACTTTTTATTATAAATAGCAGTATCAATAATATCATGTGTTTCTGAAAAATATTTAACAATTTTTAAATAAAGAAAGTACGAACAAAAGAAAAATATTACAATTCCCCCCCCCAGCGTTTCTCAGTACAAATTCTGAAATATATCAACGTTGATAAAGCGTATAATAATAGACATGATATATTTTATGTTGCGTATACGTATAGAATAAAATACACTTTTTAAATCACATACAGTTATTGATTTTAGTATACAATAACCTAAATTTAACATTTATACCGTTGGATAAACATACAATTATTTAATTTTTACCCATATTTGGCAACAAAATAATAGTATTGTTTTATGTAGTGGATGGCATTTGATGTTAATACAGCTTTTTCTAATATTTATACATTAATTAGCAATTAATTAATTAAATTAATTGCCGGTTTTCGACACCAACTTAGATTCGTCTCCATTATTGTAACAATGTAACTGCTAAAACAATGACAAAAGTTGGCGTCGAAAACCAGTTTTTCAGCCAAACTAGCCGAACCGGGTGTGCATTGTTACAACAATTCAGACCAAACCATGCTTTTTTCAATTCCTACTATTAGTTCACTCTCTCCCTATACATATATCTATATATATCTTGTTAAAATTTTCAATCGTTAATAAAATACTTTCTATGCATTCATTCAAAGTAGAAATTGACTTAAATTTTTTTTTTATATTACTTGTTTCCCTTGAAAATGAAATTAATCTAACAGGAAATAGCGCTCAAACTTATGGGACGAATACCTGCAACACCAATTACGATGTATAAATAAATGCATTGATACCTATTTGCAAAAACTCAGTGAAAGAGTCGAGAAACAAATATCTCACTAATCAAATAAATTTAAATCATATTATTTGATTCATTGCATTTTCATTATTATATTATCTATGTTTGTATACATATAAAAATAATGAAAACAATAATAATTCGTTCTGTTTTAAATTCTTACTCCAATAAATGCTTGTAATGAATCCAAATCTATCATAGAGATATATATTTTATATGTGGCCCGCGGAATTGTAATGTTTTTCCGAAGTGTCCCGCAAGGTCATTTGGGTTGGCCACCCCTGTTCTACGCAAAACCCCATCAGAAGACTTTTCAAGTATCACCAAAAGCGGGTACCCCCCTTCCCCCCTCACACTCTGCAGTTTCATCTGCTCTTTGCTGTTTTATTACAGAGCAAAATAAAAGTTTCTACCTCCCTCCCCCTTTTTTTTTTGTACCTTTCTTTTCTTTCCTAGAGACTTCGCACCAATGTTTGTCGTGAACTAATGAAAACACCGTTTACATACTTAGAAAATTATTTTTTTTAAAGTAAGTGTTTGTAAAAGTTTATTCACTGGATTATCATTTTGTGAATACTTTATTTTCTAATTTAAAAATAAACTAGACCGAATCAATATTTTTAAGTATAGTGCTAAAAAATTTTTATACAAATTTTACTACTTAAAAATTTTATTACATATTTTACTATAATGGATATATTCCGAATTAACTTTTATTCTGACTTTGATATGTGTAAAATGTATTGCGCAAAGAAACCGCAGCATCTATTATATTAAAAATTTAGTCAGACTTGACCAGGGAATTGAAAATGTTCAATGATAGAAAATACCAGTCAGTGTCGGTTTATCCATTGGGCACTTGGAGCGGGCGCCCTGGGCCGGGAAGGGCCCTGATAGGCTGGACTTAAACAGGTTTTCTAATTATAAGTTTCACTTCTCCAGAGTCAAGAGTACATGTGGATCTTCTGCTCCCAGGTATCGAAATGAGCCTAAACAGGCACTGCAGACAGTAATATTGAATAGAAAAAAAGCAATTTAAAGATACAGCGACTTTAAAATCGCGATATTGCCATATTTATTCGAATCTAAGACGCACCTTTTTATTCCGATGTTAATGCTACTAAAAATTGGTTGCAAGACGGAAAAGAATCGAAGACTGAAAAATTCATCGGATAGAAAAATTGAACAAGATATTATCGAATAGAAAAGATATAGATTTCGTTTATTTTTAAAAGTTTTTAATACTGGTAAAAAATAAAATAATTGTTCATTTCTTATTAATTCACCTTTTTTTGTTTCGTAAAATGAGTGAGTGAACATTAACGTCGCACTGAGGGCTTTTGACGACGGACTTCGTAATTTTGAACCATGGTCAAGTGACGAGGACGACACCTGAGCTAGTATCCCCTCTCCTAACTACCACATCACACCAACGGGAGAGCATTTAAGCTCTCGACAGATTTACAAATAGAACAAACAGAGTACAAATAGAATTTTAAATTTTAATGATGAAATGAGCTTTTTATAAAAGATACTTGTAGTTATACAAACTTCAATCCATTTTACATATAGATTTATAATCTTCTTTTCGATTGTTTATTGTGACGGGTAACCTTGAGAGCCCCAGGGTTCCGTGGAACACAGTTTGAAGGCCATTGCACTATATAAATGCTGAGGAGAACGAAACAGGAGAAAAGGTAGATATACATTAGTGACAAATTAAGTTTTATGTTTCAATCTGTTGTATTAAAAAAAGGACTAACAGTACGAAGCAATTTTACTCTTAACGAATAAATATAGTACCATAGAAAATTATATGGTTTATTTTCCAGAATTAAGCTGGCATATAATTTACAAATAAATTTTCATAATTTGCTATGAATTCCATGTAAAAATAAATTCCATGTAATTGGTGAGTATGGTGTCTTTTGGGGAGAATTTTGTTTTTATTCTTTTATCCCATTCTCTCTCACACACCACACACACAAATAAATAATATTCCTAACATGTTTCAAAAATTTCCAATCTTATTAGTTTTAGAAGATGCATAACAATCATCAATCAAAAAAAGTATCAAAATAGTAAAAAAACGTTGGCTTCTTTTTTCACTGACATACAAAACATTTCTTGTCGAATAATTCTTATTTATTCACCGATTCTACAAAGTAGAAAGTAAACTTCTTAGATATGCATTTTATCTGCTCCTTTTTCTAAAAAAATAATAAGTATGTGAAAGGACTATTGTTTCAAATACAGAATCGAAAATTTTATCTACGTTAAATAATTTTTGTTCTTACATGTTCTAATAATATGCACTTATATATAATTTATAAAAAGCAATAATATTCGTGTGTTAAAACGAAGTAGTAATCCTAAAGGGAAAGTTTATCAATTGTAATTAAATTATTATAATTTCAATTATAATTCATAAGATTACGCTGGATTCCATTTGGATTTGCTTTTTCAGTATTGAGGTGGGGGGGGGGGGAGTGATTTCTCTTTTCTAAATAATAAATTTTCTTAATTTGTTTCAATGATTGTTAAAAATAACATCTACTGTCTCTTCATACCATTTCCTTCTTCGGTGGTGTGGGGTAAAGAGGACGTGGTTAGAGCGGACACATAATATTTCGTGGCTAGAGCCATCACCACCTAGAGATCGGACACATCCCCCTCTTAGAACAGATAAAGGGTGCAAACAAATAAGTAAATAAATGCTTTTAAAAATTACAAATGTAATTTAAAACGGTATTTTAAATGGTAAATATCTTTCACGTGTGTGCTAAAGTTTTTTTTTTCCCTTCTTTTTTTTTTACGGAAGTTTTCTGTTTTTTCACGATTATCGAATTACAAGAATAAATACATTTTTTATTTATATTAAATTGTTAAGATATTATAGTGCGAATGCGTTTTAAAGATAGCGACGTGTAATAAAAATAAGAACTTTCAGAGAAATATTTAAAAATTAATAGTAAATAACAGTATAAAGAAGGGTCGAAACTGTGTACAACAAATGACATGTGACTGATTAGGGAAACAACGCAATAGGTACAAGAATATCCACTCTTCCAACCCAACTTCCCAGAGCAGACAGTGTTTCCACTGTCGGCTCTGACCACATAACCTTTCCTTCATATTGAGGGGGAATGTCCAATTTGGGGTCAAAGGCTATCTTTGATCAGCAAACCCCTCTCTTTTCAACTAGACATATATTGCCTTTCTGCATTGTTCAAAGACTTGAATACTGCCTATCATAGGATGTTTACGAGCTCTATTACTTTTATTTTTCAAAGGCATTTTTAGAAATATTAAAAAAAAGAAGAAGCTGAGTTGAAATAAGTCCTATGAGAAGTAAAGGTTCCTATTCTAAATTTCAAAAGTGACTGAAACGAGCAACGTATTTTTCTTCCGTCGGAATGATTATTCAACGCCATCCAATTAGAAGACCTCAAAATCACCGACATTTGGGACTCCACCCCCTCACACATCCCCAATACTGCTTTTTCCTCTTTTCTGTTTTAGTACCCACAGCAATAAAAGTTTCCTATTTCTCCCCTTTTTTTTGTACCGTTCTCTTCTTTCCTAAAGACTTCAGACCAACAAGTGTTTTCTGGTCCCATCTGAAGTGAAATTCCCATGAAATATTGACATCATGACATGACGAGATGCCTTTGGAAGGACGCTAAATGGTTTTGAGAATAACAAAACTGCAATTAAAAACAAAGTAGTTTATCACATAGTGATTAAACTGAGTAACAGATTGTTTTAAGACAATCATTTATAGTAAAATAGCTTTGTAATAATTAGATTGACATAAGTTTTCTAGTGGATAGATTCAACATTCCGCCTGTCCCCAACATTCCGCCAACATTCCCCCTCAAAAAAAGGTGTTAATAGCTGTTATGAGTTTTTCTGAGCAAATAATTAATGGAAAAGTTGAGAAAAGTAAAACTTCTTAACAATAGAAAATCGAGCAATAGCAATTGCGAGATTAAAAAAAGAAAAAATTATTAATTATTACAGTTATATTTTCCCTTCGTTAATAAAATAAATCATTCATTTTTTAAAAGTCTTCTTAAATTTATGTATAATTGCGTTTAAAAAATGAAAACATCTTTTAAATAGTTAGAAAATTAAGTTTTAATTTTTTCATAAGTTAGTGTTCTTAGAAGTTTATTCAGCAAGTTATCTAATTTAAAAATAAACTAGTAATAAAAATAAATATCTTAACTATAGTCCTAAAAGAAAAACACCTATGAGCAGCCAATATCTGTTCATACGGTAATGCCTCACATATTTCTTTTTTTCATAAATAAATATAACATAAAATTTTTAAGTAGTAAATTTTTTTATAAAACTTAACTAAAATGGATAGATATTTTGAATTAACTTTACATTTTAAACATATCAAATTTTGAATTATTCAGCAAAGAAATCACTCAGCGACTATTATATTAAAAATTTTGTCAAGAACATCAGGTTGTTGAAAATATTCAATGATAGAAAATGCCAGACAGTAATTTTTAATAGAAAAAAAACTTAAATCACGATATTGCCATATTTATTCGAATCTAAGCCGCACTCCTCCCCTCGATACTTATGCTACTAAAAATCGGGTTGATCTAAAAATTGAACAAGATACTATCGGATAGAAAAAAATCACAGGTTCTCGTTTATTTTTAAAAAGTTTTTATAATACTGGTAAAATAAATTAATTATTTTCATTTATTATTAATTCACCTTTATCAATTTTTTATTTTGTAAAATGAGTGAGTGAATATTAATGTCGCACTGATTAGTTACTCAGGGGCTTTTGGCGACGGACTTCGTAATTTTGAACCATGGTCAAATGACGAGGACAACACCTGAGATGGCATCCCGTCTCCTACCACACCAACGGGGGACGTTTGAGCTCTCGACAGATTTAACATACATCGCTTTGTGGCCATGGTAGCCGAGTTCCCTAGGTATCGGATCGTGGCTGGCATGTCACGAGTTCGAGCCCAGTATCACTAAATGCCCACCGTGTAGGGGAGCGATGCACGTTAAATCTGTCGAGAGCTCAAACGTTCTCCAGTCGGTATTAGGACCTCCCTCTTAGTTAGGAGAGGGGGAAACTCAGGTGTCGTCCTCGTCAAATGACCATGGCTCAAAATTACGAGGTCCATCGCCAAAACCATTCACGTAGCTGAACAGTGCGACGTTATTATTCACTCACTCGTGCATCGCTTCCCTACACGACAGGTCTTGAGCGGTACTAGGCTCGAACTCATGAAATGCCAGCCACGAGTCCGTTACCTTGACCACTAGGCTACCGCAGCCATATTTATTTCATAAATTTATCATATGTCGATAACATATTTAACACTATTTTTTAAAAGCTTTTATTTAACTTACAAATGTAATGTATGTATGTATGTATGTATGTATGTATGTAATTTGTTCGGGTGGAATCTTGCAACTCAATTTTGAAGCTGATATCTTCCTCCATTGAGCTGAAATTTTGTATACACGTTTAGTTTGGATGACAATGCATGTTTTGATCATTTATATTCCAATATTGCAATTAATTAAAAGATATTAATTAAAAACGTTAAACTAGTTTTGGGCGCAACTTGG